>JAJOZX010002777.1:0-60000 GCA_023014485.1 Bathynomus jamesi
ACAAAATATAACGAATTTATTTGCAGACGAATTCACTAATTGATTTTATATTAGTTAGATGCTTGATATTATTTTATATGTTCCGAGGAAAGTACAGCAATTACTGTACAATTAATCAATTATACTACATTATAGCTACAGCTCTCTCTATATAATAACTTATTATATACGTTAAACACAACAAATCAAGAATATATCTAAAAAATAACGAAAATGTAGACATCCGCATCCGCATCCGCGGATGTTGAAATCAAACATCCGCATCCGCATCCGCATCGCGGATGTGAAAAAAATGACATCCGCTACATCACTAATATAATAATTAATATATATATATATATTAATATATTAATATATATATATATATATATACATTAATATTATATATATATATATATATATATATATATATACATTAACTGCAATGACCGCGCAGTATATTAAACGTATAGAAACGACGTAAGTATAGAGGAGTGTTCTGCACACGAGGAAGAGAATAACAAACAAATGAAAAATAAGGCACCGCCCGGGAATCGAACCCAGGATTTCGATTGCCGGTCAGACGTGCTAACCACTACACTACGGAGCCACGATAGTCAGAAGTTGTAATTCTCCTACATAGGGCAGAAACCAATGCCTTGAGAGGGCACCCTCGCAAATCGTGAATATGTACATTTAACTGCAATGACCGCGCAGTATATTAACGTATAGAAACGACGTAAGTATAGAGGAGTGTTCTGCACACGAGGAAGAAATAACAAACAAATGAAAAATAAGGCACCCGCCCGGGAATCGAACCCAGGATCTTCCGATTGCCGGTCAGACGTGCTAACCACTACACTACGGAGCCACGATAGTCAGAAGTTGTAATTCTCCTACATAGGGCAGAAACCAATGCCTTGAGAGGGCACCCTCGCAAATCGTGAATATGTACATTTAACTGCAATGACGCGCAGTATATTAACGTATAGAAACGACGTAAGTATAGAGGAGTGTTCTGCACACGAGGAAGAGAAATAACAAACAAATGAAAAATAAGGCACCCGCCCGGGAATCGAACCCAGGATCTTCCGATTGCCGGTCAGACGTGCTAACCACTACACTACGGAGCCACGATAGTCAGAAGTTGTAATTCTCCTACATAGGGCAGAAACCAATGCCTTGAGAGGGCACCCTCGCAAATCGTGAATATGTACATTTAACTGCAATGACCGCGCAGTATATTAACGTATAGAAACGACGTAAGTATAGAGGAGTGTTCTGCACACGAGGAAGAGAAATAACAAACAAATGAAAAATAAGGCACCCGCCCGGGAATCGAACCCAGGATCTTCCGATTGCCGGTCAGACGTGCTAACCACTACACTACGGAGCCACGATAGTCAGAAGTTGTAATTCTCCTACATAGGGCAGACACCAATGCCTTGAGAGGGCACCCTCGCAAATCGTGAATATGTACATTTAACTGCAATGACCGCGCAGTATATTAACGTATAGAAACGACGTAAGTATAGAGGAGTGTTCTGCACACGAGGAAGAGAAATAACAAACAAATGAAAAATAAGGCACCCTCCCGGGAATCGAACCCAGGATCTTCCGATTGCCGGTCAGACGTGCTAACCACTACACTACGAAGCCACGATAGTCAGAAGTTGTAATTCTCCTACATAGGGCAGAAACCAATGCCTTGAGAGGGCACCCTTGCAACTTCTGACTATCGTGGCTCCGTAGTGTAGTGGTTAGCACGTCTGACCGGCAATCGGAAGATCCTGGGTTCGATTCCCGGGCGGGTGCCTTATTTTTCATTTGTTTGTTATTTCTCTTCCTCGTGTGCAGAACACTCCTCTATACTTACGTCGTTTCTATACGTTAATATACTGCGCGGTCATTGCAGTTAAATGTACATATTCACGATTTGCGAGGGTGCCCTCTCAAGGCATTGGTTTCTGCCCTATGTAGGAGAATTACAACTTCTGACTATCGTGGCTCCGTAGTGTAGTGGTTAGCACGTCTGACCCGCAATCGGAAGATCCTGGGTTCGATTCCCGGGCGGGTGCCTTATTTTTCATTTGTTTGTTATTTCTCTTCCTCGTGTGCAGAACACTCCTCTATACTTACGTCGTTTCTATACGTTAATATACTGCGCGGTCATTGCAGTTAAATGTACATATTCACGATTTGCGAGGGTGCCCTCTCAAGGCATTGGTTTCTGCCCTATGTAGGAGAATTACAACTTCTGACTATCGTGGCTCCGTAGTGTAGTGGTTAGCACGTCTGACCGGCAATCGGAAGATCCTGGGTTCGATTCCAGGGCGAGTGCCTTATTTTTCATTTGTTTGTTATTTCTCTTCCTCGTGTGCAGAACACTCCTCTATACTTACGTCGTTTCTATACATATATTAATACATATATTAATATATATATATATATTAATATATAATATTAATGTGTGTGTGTGTATATATATATGTATATTAATATATTAATATATATATATATATATATATATATATGTATATTAATATATGTTAATATATATATATATATAATATATTAATATATATATATATAATATATATTAATATATATATATATTAATATATATATTAATATATATATATATATTAATATATATATATATATATATATATATATATATAATATATATATATATATATATAGAAACGACGTAAGTATAGAGGCCAAATCGCTGGATCGGACGCGGAAGCAACAGACCTTGGCCAGCGAGATCACCAGATTTAACCCCTTTAGATTTCTTTGCATGGGGCTTTATCAAATCGCACGTCTATCAGACGAAGATTACGAGTCTTGAAAACTTACGTACACGTATACGAACTGCTGCAGATAACATAACCCGCAAATGCTCCAGAATGTGTTTAGAAATGCTGCGGAACGATTTGAGCTGTGCAGGGATACTGATGGGCGTCACGTCGAATCCTACTCTTAATTATTTAATAAATGTTACCACTTTATCATTTTATGATTGAATTCCATATAATTTCCAAGTGCTTCACAAAAATAGATCCTGACTTTATGTACACCCTGTATAAGTTTCTCAGGGGACCATTCTGAGTTTGTATATGTAATGATTCATTACAGACCTTTCATTACCATTATTATTACTATTATTGCCTCGAAATTTCGTTCATTATCATTACAAGAGATTTGTATTTAATTATAATTAATTACCATTACAATGATAATGACCCCATGTCTGCTAAATATTGCTTCAATGATGAACGTCTTTTGAAAGGCACAATTTGCTCATCTACACAAAGCATTTGCTGTTTAGGAATGTTTTGGAATGTTGGTAAGAGGAAATCTATTAGTGGTCTGATCTTGAAAAGCCTATCCTTACTCCTATCATTAGGTTCTGGCATATTGGTGTTATCATTGAAGTGTAAAAATCTTTTAATTTTTTCCCATCTTTCCCTAGAAAAACACTTAGTGATTTGAGGAACTCTGGTAGAAGAATTTCAATACATTCGTGACCTTGGTAGATGTATGACTGACATGTAAATAACCGTCCCTAAAAATTGCTCAAGTTCCTGCCTTGTGAGTTTTAGAGGGCTATCAGGATTAACTTGAACTGAATATAGATTAGACTGTTCAACTATATGATCTAATAGATCATCATCAAAAAAATATCTAAAATACTGAAGGGGAGTCTACATATACGAGCTCGGTTGAATATCTCCTTCAAACTGTGGTATTTTACGAGCTGAGGTGCCTGCCTTGATTGTTTTTCACAAGATAGGCCTTGTAGAATCTTTTTGTTCTATTGGAGTAGCTTCTTCCTCATCTGAAATGAAATGTGTATATATATATATATATATATATATATATATATATATATATATATATATAGTTTGTTTGTTTGTTTGTGTGTGTATAATTTATTTCATAGCAGTGCGAAGAAAAGCCAAACTTCCAATGCAGCGAACAAATTCTGCAAAAAATATTCAGGGTAGGCCTGAGTAGTATAGCCGCAAAAGGTTAGAGTGCAGGAATGTTGCAAGTGATTACGTAATGTTGCAAAGGGGGTGGGGGTTGTTGCAAAGGGGGGTGGGGGGTGTTGGGGGATTCCCCCAAAGGGCCCTTTGTTGCCAACCGGGGTTGCAAGGGGCATGCAACTTGGAGGCGGAGTTCTCCCCCAAGCTATTCCCCCCAAAGGGCCAGAAAGGAGAGAAAGGAGGAGAGGTGTTCACCTGGCAGGAGCCAAGTGCATATTAAGACTTCAGCCGAGTAGACGTTGTTTTATAGGCTCCTAATCAGCCAGTTGGCTGAATCAGTCAGTTGGCTGAGCCAAGGGGGGAGGGTACACCTGAGAGAGAGAGAGAGAGAGAGAGTAGGTGCCTTTGATTGCAAGGCATGCAACTTGGAGGCGGAGTTCTCCCCCAAGCTATTTTCGTTTACCTAACCTAAGAGGCCTCTAAGGGGTTTTCCCAAAGGGCCAGAAAGAGAAGGACCAGAGGTCCTTGCTCGGCTGGGAGCCGAGCTTGTAATGACTCCGTCAGTTCTCTCGGTCTTTTATAAACCTCTATTCGGCTGGCTGATTGCCAGATAGCGCCATGTATTCAGTTGCCAGATAGCGCCATGTATTCCAGATAGCAAAAACCATATATTAATCATCCATTTAAATAGTGTACCACAATATATATTTATATGACGGTAGATGAATCCAATTAAATTCTGTTTATTAAATAAATAATTTTTACACACTTAATTTTTATTATAAATATTTAAGTCACGAATAACGAAACGAAATGAAAATTTACGAAACACACGAGCCTCATTCCCCCAATCCCCTGCGAAGAAAATTAAAAAAACGAAATCTAAAGCAATTAATCAATTGAAATTAACCAAAACACAATCCGCTATAACGGGGTCGGACGACTAATGACATCTTTATATTTTCGAAGAACACCTGCTGGTTGAGAGACCTTCCCCCAATCCCTGATAAGTCTCCCTTCACTCCAAATGAAAAGAAAATTTACGGAAAAATCAAAACACACGATTGTCATTCCCCAAACCCGTATATATATATATATATATATATATATATATATATATATATATAATAAACGAATAAACAACTCGTGCACACACACACACACACACACACACACACACACACGAGGAAAGGCAGAAACTAGGTCATTTCGAATCGTCCCCCTAGAGACCTTTTTCTGACCGAGAGTCAACCTTTCTTCGTCTACTTGAACAAAAACCACCTTTCACAACAATTCTTATTATTATCATTATTATTATTATTTCTACAATGAAAATATTTTATATTTACGCGTAATTTGTATGTTTGTATGGTGTCATATTCTTATAACTACATCTTAACTGCTTAAATCTTTGATTTTTAATATTTAGTGTTAGAAGTGAAAATTTAGCACAATTCATACTAGACCTCGATTGCTCACTATTTCATCGAGATAATTAAAGCTCATATACAGGACCTGCATTGTCTATAAGATCTGCGGGAAACTCTGAGTAAATGGAAATATTATTTTCTCGAAAACTATGGGTGATAGAAAAATTCTGAAACCATATTTGGAATCAGTATCAAAAGTTCTATAAGAAACACCAAATAATTTTCAAGAAATGTTGTTCCCTAGTGTAATTTCTCGCCGAATTGGAAAGGCTTTCACTCCACCTTAGACCCACAGTTTAACGCGGAAACCGAACGCTCTTTTAAAAATATAATTAGGATATATTTCTTTGAGAAAATATAAAGATGTCATTACTCGTCCGGCCCGTTATAGCGGATTGGTACACATCATAGCTCCACCCAGCTACACCGGCAGCCAATCACTACGAACATCTGGTCTTTTGGGGCGGAGCTTGGCGATTGTGCATATAAAAGGGGATATTTTTCAGTTGGGAGTAACAGTAGCTATTTTCGCGTCAGTGAATAATCATTCCCTCCACCATGGACCTGTACGTCTCCCCGGATTTGTATGAAGAAAGTGACACTGCAGCATTAACGGCAATTAGTCTTTTTAATGCGATTGACCGTGATGAATTATTTCCAACGCAAACCGTTGAAGATATTTGCAGTGACGCTCCTTACAATCCGACGCAAGGGACTACCATAGAAATGTAAGTGTCTATAAATCGATTTATATATATGGAGAGTTGTAGTATCTCGTCAAATACTTCATTTAGATACTCGCCAAAAATCGAAATTTTTTTATGGCAATCAATGTTATTTGGTTTTACCTCTTATCCCCATTATGCTAAAATCGAAATTTTTTATGGCAATCAATGTTATTCCTCTTAAATGAACCAAAGATATCTTCACATAATGGGGATCTGTCTGTACTCTGTATATGTTTTAAAAGAATGAACATTATTCCTTTAAGGTCCGATGAGGATTTGACACGTGTTATACAATCTTTTGAAGAATCTCGTGTCATGAATACGGAGGATATACTGATCAGTCAGCAATGTCACACCGAAATAATGTAAGTGTTTTTCGATCTTTTTGGGGTAAGAAGACAATATATTTTCATAAATTTATTAAATGAAAGAAATCAGTACAATAACCAACTACAGAATATACCGTTACAAATATACGAACAAAAACATTATACTATACAACGAGTACGTACAATTGGAAAACGGATTTTTATCTGTCTGCATACCATTTCATCGTTTCGGCGAGTGTGACACGGGTCAAATAAATTTAAAAAATTTATAAATTCTTTATCACATGACATATGCGTGAGAAATGAGACGCAGTACATTCCGCAAACATTACTAAAATATCCTTGTATACGAAATGGGTTCCATACAACTTCGGGAATATGTAACTGAGCGAGAAATTTTACAATAATAGGGTCACTCCAGGGTTGAGTACCGAGTGAATCAAAATAGTACAGGCGCTGTCTATTTTTAAAATAGACAGCGATCCAATGAATCCCTTCATTACCGATGACATCTGTGTTCACAATAAGACTACCGCATTCTCGCGTACTTGGCAAACTCAATGTTTCATTCTTCGCAAACACGCCGATAAATTTGGAACGTGTGACTCGTTCCATTACTTTCTGAAGTGTATTAGCATCCATTTTAAAAGTCAGTGATAACGCTCCTAAATCTATCTACTTCTATTAGGGCTTGCGATTCGAGATATACTAGTACACTAATAGGAGCGTCTATAGGCTTGGCGAATTCCAGCCGCACTGAGATGTTTCCGCTCTGCTGTGGGGTTAAATGGGTATTTACGCTAGCAGATAAGTCAGGTGTAATGTCAAACGGATAAAGGTTAAATTGATCAATGAATTCTTCCTGCGTTACCCCATTACCAAGCTCATCACAATCACCTGCAATATGGGTCAGATTACTATAGGCTCTGGCACAAAGAGGTAACACAGCGTCTGATGAATAGTCCGTACCCATTGTTCCACCCAAAGCAGTGCCATTAACGTATAGAGTTATATTTTTAAGTCCGAAATTCTCGAATTTAAAGGCACTCTTTTTATATTTTCCATTCACCGAAGCATGGTCCTGCATACCGATTAATATCCTTTTAGGAAGATTTCCCAGGGCAATGTTTTCTATCTGCTTCGATGCCAACCCTGCAGGAACCGTATATAGTTTGATTTGCACTCTGTTAATAGGATATTTCACTGTAGCGTTTAGTAAATTTTTCTCAATTTCTAGTTGTTTTGGTGAACTTAATTTCACTCGCCGTACGCGGAGGTATGTGTCCATAATGTGAACCACAACGGGCTTTGCACCCTCTTCTTGATCAGCATCCAGATTTAAGCAGATCTCAGGACTCGTGCGGGTGAGCTTTATTTTCATATCCACCCCGTTGACAAGCAACTTCTCCTGGAAAGTGAAATCTGTGTGCAACCGTCCAAAACACTCGTATATTTTCTTTTTAGAATTTTTAAATTTGTCCTTTATACTATTTTCATCTTTAGTTTGATAATATCCCTCGGCACTTAAAAAGGTAGCCTTCGCTTCTTTGGAAAAGTTGAGGACATTTTCCAGATAGGCTCGTAGATGATAGTACCCCGTGCCTGCCGATATGTTGGTCTGATTTAAATATACGTCACACTGGTTGAATATGGAGTGCAGAAAGTTTGTTTCAGGGTATACAGCATATTTGTCATCGCAGACCGTTCCATCAGAATGGGCTATACGTAGCTTAGCGTACATGTGCACACAGCTTGGATCAAAAAAGTAAGGGCCTGAGCTGGGTATCACGAATTCTATAGGTGCACTCGGGGAACTAATTGTGTTTAAAGGGTTAATTGTAATAAAGTCACTGTGCTCAATAGAAACTTGGGTTGGAGGCAGCTCAAAAAGGGACAGCTCCGATTTACAGCATTGTGAACTACATGGGTGGATGAAGCGTGCCATGGCGAAATAGTGACTCCTCTCTCGACAAGTGGTAAACAAACTATGATTCATGAGATCAATGTCCTTAGCTTATATCAGTCAAAAAAGTGGTCAACCATAGGTTTCATTCGCTTACAGCACTTCTTTTTTGATAGCCTTTTACGTTTAATACCACGTGACCCCTTCTTCCGGGAGCCCTCTTCTTCTTCCCGCCACCACGCATTTTTCTCTTTGCATCTTTGATGATTTCGTCCCGTGTACGCTTTAAATGTTTTTTTAGAGCTTCTTTAGGTTTAGCCCCGGCCAATATGTCTTCTGCAGTGTTAAGGCCTGATTGTAGCGCTTTCCTTCCAAGGTATCTGGCCCCCTCTTCAGCAAAGGAACAGCCGTACGTAGTATGGATGAAAAAATGGATCCAAGTCCACTACCGCGCTGGTATCTCACCCCTCGATAGACGGTGAAAGGCTTTCTATCCATTATAACTCAGTGCGTCGAAAGTGTAGCTTCACTGTTAAGCTCCCGTTACCGAATGGGAAGTTTTCACCCTCAATCGTTCTTATATATATTGAGATATTGGTTATTAAATTAGTTGCGACATTCACATAATGGGGTCTGTCATATGTAATACTCAAACTCCTTCCTCTATGGTTGGGGATGTGAGCAATGCGCAGCAGGCGTGCCTGGGTATCCCCAACAAACTGGTGCTCCACTATATTACTGTAAATATAGCACATGTCTGGGGACCTTTCAGCCAATTTCTCCATCTTCAATTGATACATTAATCTGGACAAGTCATGCTGTGTCTCGTGAAATGTGTCTCTTTGGAAGGCTGCGCTATATCGGCCATTGGCTAGAATTTGGAACTTTCTATGGTCTTTAATACGTCTGTTAGTCTTTGATTTTAGGATTAGTGTATGTGCAGGGTTGTTTACGATTTCGTATACTAAATCATTCGTAAGGTTTGAGTTTCTTAAACTTACGTTTAAGCCTCTCACAACATCCTCGGCCGACCGAACCATATTGACCCGGTCCTAGTCTTACTTCTGTACTGTAATACCGTGCAACCTTAGTCCGAGCGATACGCATAGTTTCATCCATAGCTACCCCAGCTTTTTCACACTCGTCAATGTCTCTAAGAATCGTAAAAACGGTTTCTTTATGTTCAATATTTAAAAAGATGGTGTCCAGCTGAATTTCGCATATCCCAGCTGAATTTCGCATATCCCCACCTCATACGAATCACGACCCAATTCAATGTGCTTGTGGAGTTCTGTTACAAAGTTGGCTAGTGTGTTGTTAGGGTGTACAGACAGGGACGAGGAGGACGGGAGTGTGACGTAGAAATGGTTAGGAGCCATGTTGCATACTATTTAAGCTTCATTATTGCATCAGCTTTTATATAGGTGTTGAAGCTTTCTGGGTACCCTAGCCATTTCACCAGGTACATTTTTCTCTTTCCTGAACCTTTGCTTCCTAAAATTTTCTCAATTTTAAACACATTTTTTCCTAAATTAAACGCAACTTTCTGCAATTCCTCGCGGTAAAAGCCTCCTGAGATTTCTTCCCCATTCAAATCTTCAATGTAATACATCATTATCTCACCTTTAGGTCTCATAGCCCTAACTTTAAAAATCTCGCGTGTCCATCCTTGCTCAAAACCCTTTGCGAATTTATTCCCCGAACGCGACAGCCTTACATAATCATTGATTTTGAAGCGCGCAGAGTGTGTGGTGTGGTGGTGATCCATCTCCTCGGGAGCGTACCTCTTTCTAAAACTTCGTTAGGTGTTGTCCCAATCGTGCGATGGTGTGAGCGGTTGTAGGATGATGCCAATGATTCCAGAATGTCTAGAAATCTGTATGTGTTTTTATGTGTAAAATAACGGTGCATGCGTTCCTTTATGGTGCGCTGAACTCTTTCAGCTAAAGAAGCCTTATGTATAGAATTGGTTGTGTAATAGCTGATATTAAACTCTGTCAACATGTTCTGAAAAGCACGGCCTATAAATTCCTTCCCCATATCCGTACAAAAATAGCCAGGAACCCTGTTTTCTTTTAACATTAGCGTTTTGGTGGCTTTAGCAACTGTTTCAGGTGATTTATTTTTCAGAGGAACTAGCCACAGATATCTAGAGAATACGTCTATTATGAATAGAATGTAGCGGTAACCATCGTTATACACAGAATATCTTTGCATGTCTGTTAAATCTGCTTGCCAAATAGAATCAATCGAGGAAGCCGTTGTCTTGGCTGTTTTAAACCTTTTTCTCACAGGCTTATGAAGCGTATAAGCGTCCTGCTCCCTCAAAAATCTTTCAACATCTTTTTTTCCTACTCCGTAAACACTTCTGTACAGTCTATCTACGCCGCCGTAAGAGGATGGGTTAGAAATGTCATAATAGCGTTTAGTTAATACGTTAGCCATTTGCGTATTTTAGAGGCACGTGGGTAGGGTTGGTTTAACCTCTTCTTGCTCCTCTTCAAAGGTGTTACCGCCGGGGGTGACGGCGCCTTCAATTGTGTCACATGCGTTGCATGTTCCAAGTCTTTTAACCTGTTCAGATTTCCTATCAACGTTTTAGGGACATTTATTTGTTGTAGTCTTGCTTTAATATGCTTCCATCCTGATGGTGATGGCCTATCCCACTTTCTCACCAGATCATGGACAATGTCTACGATATTCGATCCCTGTACCTTTGATCCTTCCACAATGATCTCGCCTGTATCGGTCCATTGTATGGCTGGATCCTCATTCAATAGATTATAAAGACTTAAGCCTTTACTCACAATGTATGTGGGAGGGTGCTTTTTAATACATGTTCGATATGTTGTGTGGCTAATCTTTTTGGTTGGTCAGCTGTATCGTCGGGCACAGATCCTATGTCGCCATGTCCATCGTCCCCCGTGCTGTGCCTAATAACCACAGGAATCTCTGTAGGGCTCTTATAATTTTCGTACTCGTGAAGAAATTTCTGCAGAGCTTCTTGGTATAAGATTCTTTTCTCATCAGGTGTTTTTTCACTGTTTAATAGGGCTAGCAATTCGCTTTCCATTCTTTTAAGTCTGCTTTTACGGGGATCTAGATCCGTGTCTGGATTCCTTTGCAGTGAAGCGTACACCTCGTGGGGAATCACTACCACTTTCTTCATTATATTAATCTAGTCAGTAAAGGACCCAAAACTGAAAATAAGATGGGGAGAAATGACCCTCCTGTTTGTACAATAATTCGTTTTTTCTTCGCTACAGTTTGACTTTTACGAGCGAGTGCACGTATTATGTTCTTGTAGCGGCGTAGGCGAGCCTTCTGATGGGTTTTCATTGATACATTGCAATTTATAACGTTAAGACAGATTTCACAGATGCATTTTAAAAAGTCGGCGTCGATATTTTTAATAAACATCTGCTGCATTGCCCGGGGCAGTCGATGATAGATTTTTATTAATTCACGGTATTTCTTTAGTCTCTTTGTCATTCTGGAATATACACCGTTTCAGGCTCGTTTGGAAATATATTCGTTCGTAGAAGCACTCTAAACGTGTTTCGCGGATGAAGGTCGCAAAGCAAATATCCGTAACGCGTGCTTGTAGCTTCTTTATAAACTTCCAAAAACTCCTTACGCTGATTCGGGAACATTTGATTGGCTAATACCCCAATTTGTGATACATCTCTACGTTGCGCGAATAAGACTAGATATTGCGTATTTAACGACACATCGCGCATGTATCTATTTTTGAAAAATAGATTCTGATTGATGAAGAACACGCTTATGTTAAGATGGTGGGAGAATACTGTAAATGTCTCGGCAAACGTTTTATCCATCTCCAACATGAGATCGTCAATTACAATTACAATTCCCTTTAACGAATTAACGTCATATACGCCTTTGTGGAACAAAATATCATCTTGGTACTCGTTGAACACTGATTGATACGTCGAATAGCACCATATAACTTTATGCACAAATTTCGAGAACATCTCTCCCTTTTCTTTAATGATTTTAAGCATAAACACAGTTTTACCACATCCTGTAGGTCCAGATATAATACATGTGGATGGGCTCGTGAATCTGAATTTTTCTACAGAGTCCATTTCTAACACGTCACACTCCTAAGTGGGTCATTTACAAAATATTACAAAATTTGAGTGCTGTTCCTTAATTTTGCTTTCTTCTCCCACAGAACCGTGAATGACGATGAGGTAGAGCACCCCATCATTGACATTACGGACGACCTCGACGACAGTGTAGTTGTGATCTCCTCCCCTGCCAACGAACCCTCACCAGCGATACCGGTAGCACGTCCAAAGCGGAGGTGTGAGAACCCCACGTCAGATATAAAGCGACCGAAATACGCGCCTGTTGCAGCAGTAATAGAGCCCCAACCCTCAACCTCTTCGCAACAATCCCCCCAGCAGCACCTCCCGCTAATATATCCCCTTATTCATCCGCCACAGTTGCCCCCAGTTCTGTTAAGTCTACAATAATAGATCCCCAACCCTCAACCTCCTACGCAACAGGCCCCCCATCAGCACCTTCCGCTAATATACCCCTTAATTCATCCGTCACAGTTGCCCCCCGTTCTGTTGAGGATGCTATAACGATCGAATTGGTGCGATCCGCAGCCCCCACCCCAGCCTTGACTAGAAATCGGTATAGAGTCAGGGTCGACCCTAGAGCCATGTATAGCAATGGAATTGAGCGCGGGCTACGCCGGGTTGTACAGCGTATTGTAGAGTTTGCTCTTCAGAATCGCGACGAGCGTGAAGTCAGGACGAGTCTGTCCTTTGGATTCGGGTCAGATGACGGTGATGTAGACGATTATTGGGTGATAGTACCATTTAGACGTTTGGCGGCTGAAGATGTAGAATATATATTAGGACGTATAATGCAAGCCGCCCAAAGTAGTATAGCCTTCAATATGGACAACTTCACGGTAAATATTGACCGTGTATTCCGTGTTGCGGGTCATAGTGCCATACCGTATACTCTTAACTTCAATTCTCCGACTATTTACCGAAAGCATATAAACGTCGATCGTCGTTGCGGCTTTATAGCAGTACTCTTAGCACGTATGTTTACTGTACAAAATACACAGGCCCCAAAAATTTGGTTGCCTACGGTCGTGGAGCGTGCCCGTAAACTAGCTGTAGACTGTGAACTTGAATTTGACTGTAATATGGGTCCTGAAGAGCTGAGAAGGGTAGTAGAACAGGAAATGAATGTCCGTATAGTTGTATTTGGTCTGGATGATCGTCGTAGGACTGCGTATGTTTTTAAAAGCTGTGTGAGAGATCGTACAAGGCCCCTACTTATTTTAGGATTGTCAGGGACAACGTATCTCCCCACCCGTAATATAAGGTGGCTTTACGCGAGTTATGACAAAAGTCGAAAATATGGGAGACATCATGATTTGTGTAAGGGGTGCCTCGAGTTTGCGGATGATATTGTGAGACATTGTAAAGAATGTCACATGGTATGTGAGCAGTGTAAAAGCACCAAATGTGAAAGCCGTGTAGTTGATGCTGAGAAGAGAGACTGTGATGTGTGTAGACGCACATTTTTCAATAATAGCTGTTTTGATTTCCATAAATCAATTGGCACGTGCAGGAAAATGAGAATCTGTGAATGTGGTATGTTTCACAAAATGGATAATTTGGGAAAATTTAAGCACAAGTGTGACGTAATTCAGTGTCCTACATGCCAGGAGGAATATAAGGCGGACAGAGTAAGGCATGTATGTTATATGAAAGATGCTAAGCCTAAAAATAACCCTTGTATAACTGTATACTACGATATAGAAACATATACGAACGCTGAAACCAAAGAGGTAATTCCACATTTACTTGTGAGCCAGACCATCTGTGATGAGTGTATGGGTATCGAATGTGACGAGTGCCCCAAATGCGGTAAACGGACAAACGTTTTTAAAACGAATGTCCGCGATAGTCCTGTGAAACTATTTGTGTCCTATATTGTCAAGTTAGCCGACAAGTTCAAAAAAATGACTGTGTATATTCTCGCCATAACGGGGCAAAGTTTTACACGCAGTTCCTTTATAAGGAGTTGCTTGAACACGAATCCTCTGAGATATTTACAGGTGATCCATTGAAAAGAGGCAACAAATTAATACAGATGCAGATAAGAGGCAATGTACAATTTAAAGATACTTTATTATTCACACCTTGTAAATTAGCAAAGCTACCCAAGGTGATGGGAGTAGCAGCTGAAGTTTCCAAAGGTACTTCCCTTACACTTTCCTCACCAGCGAGACTTTAAATACGTAGGCCCACCACCGCCCAAACATATTTGACTGTATGGATGAATGTGAAGACTTTGATCGATACTACAACAGTTTTAATGAAAGTAACCCTTAAATAGAGCTGATGAATGTGAGCGTTATTGCGTGAATGATGTGCGCGTGCTTAGAGTATGTTTCCAGGCCTTTAGAAGGATGTACATAGCCCGTTTCAAATGCGATCCACTGCAAGTCGCAACCACCATCGCATCATTATGTTTTACGGTGTTCAAGAATAAGTTCATGCCTAAAGACACCTTAACCATTATTCACCGAAACAACCCCGCAGTTACGGACACAAGGCTATTTACTGGCTCATACACCTACAGCAACAGAAGGTGTATACATAAAGCACGCCCGCAACACGGGTGAAGTACCCATTAAGATTAATGGACGTGTTTTTTGGGTTGATGGGTTAAGTGAAAACCGTGTCATGGTGGAAGACTGTGTACTCCTTTAACGGTTGCTGGTGGCATGGATGCCCCCGTCCTGATGTGCGGAATCGCCGGAGATATCCACGGTAAATCTCCTGCCGACTGTCTTGCATGGACCCGCACCCGCGATCAACTTATAGGATCACAGTTCACTCACAAAGTCTTGTGGGAGCATGAATATGATGCACGGATGGAGACAGACGAGGTGTACCTTGAGGAAATAAACACGATCAAGCGTTCAATGGTGCTGGATCCTCTCAAATGTGTGATGCTTGTTTGGAGGACGTACAAATCCATTCAGACTACACTTTCCACCTACGGAGGGCGTGAAGCTCCATTATTACGATTTCTGTTCTTTATACCCATACGTGATGAAGAACAATCGTACCCCGTGGGCGCTCCTGAGAAACTGGTGGGACCTAACCTGCCATCCATCAATGAATTTTCAAGAAATTTGAATGATCGTTACTTTGGGCTCTTTTCGTAGACGTACTCCCCCACGCAATTTATGGATGCCAATCTTACCTGTCGTTATCGACGACAAGCTCATGTTTCCCCTGTGCGTGAAGTGAGCGGAAGAAGATAACGGCGATTGTAACATATACCCCACCAGCGTAGATCAGAGGCGTATATACAAGTCCTGAGCTGGCCCTAGCCGTACGCCATGGTTATAGAATACTGAAGATACATGAGGTGTGGAGGTTTCAGAAGCTACCCAACCTTTTCACACCATATATAAACGCCTTTTTGAAGGATAAGGTTGAGGCAACAGGGTATCCGCGAGGAGTTGATACTGAAGATGAAAAGTCTGCCTATATTCAACGTTACCGCGACCGCGAAGGTATACAACTTGATCGTGCCCAAATTGCAAAGAATCCTGGCAAGCGCTTTAGTGCAAAGTTGTGTCTAAACAGTCTATGGGGAAAATTTGCGCAGAATACCGGCAAAGGGAACATTCATTTGGCACAAAGTTATAGCGATGTCTGGGATTATGCCAATGCTCCCGATAAAGAGGTCATGGAGATCGTGAATGTAGGTAATACTTACATAATAAAGTAGAACAACACTGAATTGGCCACAGATACCTCAAGGGTTACAAACATACCTGTGGCCAGCTTCACAACAGCCTACGCCCGTATAAAACTTTGGGGTCTATTGCATTCTCTTGGGCAGAGAGTATTGTATGCCGATACAGATAGCGTGATATTCACAGAGAGGGAGGGTGAATACATGCCCGCTATTGGGGAGTTCCTCGGCGAACTCACTGATGAGATCAAGGATGAGTATGGGGACAACGCATACGCCGACTCTTTTGTCTCAACAGGACCTAAAACCTATGGGGTACGGGTCAGGGTGGGGGAGGATATGAAATATATCGTGAAGGCAAAGGGTATTACGCTCAACCATGCGAATCGGCGGGTTGTTAACTTTGAATCGTTGAAGGATCTAGTGTGTTTGGACGATGATGAGGCGAACGACCTCCCCAACTAATTGTAGGCACCACCAATTTTCGGGCGCAGAAGCTGGGGGGTGAAGGGACTTAGGGGTACGAAGGTGTGCCGTAACACCTATAGGAAACGTTACCAGTTACCTGGTACCTATGATACCGTACCCTTTGGATACAATAACGTTTGATGCTTCTATTGTTAACTGACACGTATTTGTCTTGTATATAATCGTATCTATTGATTTATTACACGTATTTGTAAATATATATATAACTTGAATATCTCGTTATTTAAATCGTATTTGTAAATATATATATATATATATATATATATATAACTTGAATATCTCGTTTATTAAATAAATCATGTTTCAATTAGCGTTTCACTTTCTCCTTTGTGTGTGTGTGTGTGTGTGTGCGCAGGTGAAAGTTCTAAGCTCCGCCCACTGTAAGACCGTGAGTCATGCTACTATCTGGGAGTCCTGCGTGGTCAGTCGACTGCAGTAAGCCCGAGAGATCAGACGTGTATTCAGAAGAAAGATCAGACGTGTATTCAAATGGCTACCTTTAATATTGCTTGTACAACGTTTATGAAATGGTATTCAGCAAAGTGCCAGGATGTGGTGGATACCGAAAAACTTCCTATTCCTCCCTCCTATGTCTCTTTTAAAAACGCATTGGATTGTGCGAAGTTCCAAGATGTACAAATACTCTACGGATGTTCTGGTGAGACCGTTGAAGGCTTTCGTTGCACAGACGATGTGCTGAAGTATGCTGCAGAGCTAAACTTTATAAAGTCTCACATATACCGTGAAGTAAAAGAAACAACGCGTGCAGAAGAGAAGCAGCAGGTATGGATAATGAGTCTTGCGGATGGGTGGTGTGACAAGCGGTATTACGTCATGCTACACCATGTCGATTACTCATACCCTACGACTGAAAATGTGAATCTCGTGATCATGGACAACCTTAAGTATTTTTATCACTATATTAACGTATATCATGATGAGGTTCGTAGTGAGGTTGTGGCTAGTGCCCTGCGTGAGTTTTTAACAGACTTTAGAGACGAGTATCGTTTGATGGGCAGAAAGGAAAAATATGAGCATATGTTCCTCTCAAATAGTGCGCCGGTGTGAAGATGTTTAGTAAAACATAAAATGTTCCTAGTTCTTATCCTGAGGTAAAATGTCTGGTGCGTAGGCTGGTAGTGATGAAATTAATTCTTGTACCGGAAAAACAAATATGTACAACAATTCGGTGCGACTCGCGGATCATACGAACAACCCCATTCACGTATCATCGAGTCAGCCGCCCGTCGAACCGTTCCTGCCTACCTGCGTGCCTCACACGGCTCATAGTTATCTCAGAGCTTGAACCGAGTGGACGTGCGCTCCTCGAATACGATGGAACTTCCTTTGAGCAGCATTCTCAACGCCTCGTACGATGTGTCCGTGACGAAATCGTTGCGCGTGTTCAGGCGTAAATCCGGTACCGTTAGCTATGTGCTGGAAACGGAATGTAGACAAACAAACAAACGGGTTTATTTAAGTGTCGTGGAGATGAATAGAATCTTCGTGATAGTTGAGAAGTGGAGTGAAGATCGTTATAAAATACCTGCTAACGTAGGTACAAGAAGAGAGCAGATTAGTGACGCACCCTCATACGCCGTTGTATGTACGTTGTGTATAAATAACGATCGGCCATGCATTGATATACGGCTGATGTGGAAGAATGCTTCTGATAATAACGCTCTTATTCCTACGCGAAACCGTTTCATCCTCGACAGAATGTTTGAAATCGTCGGATTCCGCAAGCTGAAACCTATATTAGACGCGCGTGTTACGGATATGCTTTATTTTGATACAGTACTTGAATACGCATACACCGCTCTGCTCGACGGGTTTACCGAATGTAGGGCTGGTGAGAATGGTCTAGAGCTGGACGTTTATTTAAAAAGTTTAGACTCTTTGACATACCACGAACTTTGGTATAAAGCAATTGATCGGTACAAGGCTGAGCTCACCTACACCCTTCACCCTGAAGAACTATTTCTTTATATAACGCGCAGTTGTCGTAACGATTTAGAAGAGTACTTCTCTAGCCATTTACGCCTTCTAAGCCAACTGGCTGATTAGTCATATATAATAATGTATACAATGGTATCTGGCAACTCAGTCTTCGATTAGAATTAAATATATAGCACAAACTGAATACATGGCGCTATCTGGCAACTCAAGCCATTTACGCCTTCTAAGCCAACTGGCTGAGCCTATAAGACAACGCCTACTCGGCTGAAGTCTTAATATGCACTTGGCTCCTGCCAGGTGAACACCTCTCCTCCTTTCTCTCCTCCTTTCTGGCCCTTTGGGGGGAATAGCTTCGGGGAGAACTCCGCCTCCAAGTTGCATGCCCCTTGCAACCCCGGTTGGCAACAAAGGCCAGTACTCTTTTTTTTATTTTTTTGCAACACCCCCACCCCCTTTGCAACAACCCCATCCCCCTTTGCAACAACCCCCATCACCCCTTTGCAACATTACGTAATCACTTGCAACATTCCTGCACTCTAACCTTTTTCGGCTATACTACTGGCCTGTATCTTCTCATTGTTGACGGATGTGCCGAATATGGCACAGTGGTGATTAGTACATTATCAGTCTTCAAAATAATGTCTTTAACAAATACAACTGTGAACATCATCATAAGATAAATGGTGGGGAAAAAAATTAACAGACTCGTAACTTACCTCTAAATAGATAAAAAAATCCTACAGAAAATAACACTACCAGAATCTACGTCACAGCTGGATCCTCACTAAATGAACTCTGAAGCAACAAACGAAGTAGTTGCCAGAAGTCCTTAGATTTACCGTCATGAGTTGCTAAAAATTAATTGTATTTCATATAGAACACATTTTTCAGTTCGTGCCAAATTTGGCACCGTCGTCGTTAAAAAATATGTTTTATAAAGTAAAGATATCCGACTCATAATTTTTAGCCACATATCTTCCCTCTCTTCCCGCGTCTCTCTCCCGACCCTCACTTGGGAAATGGGATTTAGATGATAGATGGATGGATGGAAATTTTTAGCCTGACAACTTGACAAGAGAAGGGATTGTGTATTGTTAGTTTTTTATGTTAGATTTCTAAGTCCCTAGCAGGAGAAATAACAGGTCAGGCTCAGCCTGACCTGCCTGACCCCCTCCGTCGCCAATGATATATATATATATTAGTGATGTAGGTCACATCCGCATCCGCATCCGCGGAACATCCGCACATTTTCTCGCATCCGCATCCGCGTCCGCATCCGCACTTTGGACTGCGGATGTCGTGCGGATGTGGACCGTTGAGATAAAACGTCATTAATAAGCGGAAATTATCAAATTCTACTATATTAATAGAACTAGTTCATTGTGCGCAAAAGTGATGCAAGCGACAAGACGAGAGGCTGTTCTTGTATGAAGTTACTCTCTTGCAACCTACTTAGATCCACGTTACAAAGCTAAGTTATTTTCACCTAGTACATTAGAACGAGTTAAATCATCACTTGGCAAAGCAGTTGAAGAGCTTCAATCTCTTGAATCTGTCGCTTCGCCACCCACCAAAAGAATAAAAGTTTCAGTGACAGAACCAACACCTTCAACAAGCAAATCTATCACAGAATCTGTCTCTCAGTTTCTTGAGTCAAGCAGCAATGACGAGACCTACGCGATGTCAAAAGATGTAGTAAAAATGATCGAGAGCTATCACCAAGAAAAACGCCTGGCTGCATGTGACAATCCTATTAGTTGGTGGAAAAATACGCAGAATATCTATCCATACTTGAGTAAACTTGCAAGGAAACATTTAGCCTGTCCTCCAACAAACGTACCAAGCGAGAGATTATTTAGCAGTGCTGAATTAATATATGATGAAAAGAGAAACAGACTGGCAGCAGAAAAGGCAGAAAAATTAATGTTTCTTAAGCATAACCTTCCTATAATTAAGTTTGAACATTAAACGATGAACATCTTAGTTTACTTTATTTTAATTACTCATTTATAAATATGCCTAATAAAACTTTAAACTTAATATAAATAGTTATGAAGCTAATTAAAGATCTCTTTCTATAAGGGTGGAGGTTGGGGAAAGAGGTCGGTGGGGTGCATTTGAGTTGGGTTCACGTCCCGCATCCTGGTAACACAATTATGGTTTCTAATTGTGGCTGAAACTCAACAAAATATAACGAATTTATTTGCAGACGAATTCACTGATTGATTTCTATATTAGTTAGATGCTTGATATTATTTTATATGTTCCGAGAAAAGTACAGCAATTATTGTACAATTAATCAATTATACTACATTATAGCTACAGCTCTCTCTATATAATAACTTATTATATACGTTAAACACAACAAATCTCGAATATATCCTAAAAAATAACGAAAATGTAGACATCCGCATCCGCATCCGCGGATGTTGAAATCAAACATCCTCATCCGCATCCGCATCCGCGGATGTGAAAAAAATGACATCCGCTACATCACTAATATTATATATATATATATATAAGCAATAGACTTGTCCTTTGGGAAGCGGAGTCTTATAACAAATATTAAAACCAACACTTGGTAAAACATCTTGTTTATTTATTCGCGATAGTTTCGAAGCAGACTTTCTCCATCATCAGGCAGTCTAAAGGAAAAACATTCCATATAAAGTACAAGAACGAAGTTATGTGCAATCCTGCTTATTAACAACAATGCGTGGCAAAAGTAAGCCTGAAGAAGTAAAACCTAAGTTAACATAAGAACCTCCTATTAGGGTTTCTCCTTATATGCAGCTTTCTTCATCCCGGGAAATCCTGGGAATTCCCGGAAAAATGAAGCCAATTCCCGGGATCCCGGGAAATCAATCCAGGAAATGGTTGTATATTTAAGAGAATGGTAATTTTTTTTATTGTTCAGTGATAAAATACCCTTTTAGAATTGAGATAACTAATTATTTATGCCCAGTTATTTATGCCTAGATGACCACTTTTGCATTGTAATACTTGAATTGAGTTTACCAATCAGTGGTAGCTATTTATTAAACATAATATTTATCATGCTATTCATCTGCAGGGTGACAAATAAAAGGCTAAAATATTATATTCCTTTAATTATAATTAAGTTAATTTGCAAATAAAACAAGAAAAAGAAACTTCATTAAAAAAAATAATTTATACCTTTTATCTCAACATATTTTATCTTAAAATATTTAGCCAATACAAAAAAAAAAAAATAAACTTCATTAGAAAAAAATAATTTCATCATTTTATCTTAAATTATTTTATCTTAAAATATTTATCTTAAAATATTTAAAGAGTCAATCGACATTTTTAAAATAGCTTCTTAAAAAACAAACAATCGATACTTCTATCACTAAGACGAGTTCTCAACTTTGTGATAAATGAACCTGCTGCAGAAAAGCCTCTTTCTGAAATTCATTATCACAATTCAAAACAAATAATATTCAATTCAAAACATCGTACGAAAGTCAAAATTATGTATTTATGCGATAATTATCGTACGTCTGGCAACGCTGTCTGTGGGTCAAGATGAGTTGCCTGCGATCGCTAGATAATTTACCGAGACTCGGTTCCTTGTATTATACGCAGCGCTAGCGACATTCCCTCGGCCAGTTTTTGGCATACGGGCCCACTTTTAGATTGCTGTAAGTTGCTAATGCTAGTAGGTGTTCATTTAAGAAAACAGAAAAGTAGAATAAAATGTGGTAAATATTATGCAGTTTTCTTTAATTCTACCCAAGAGCCTTCTAATAAGAAAAGAAAAAAACAAATAAATCAATAAAAAATATATTAGGTCATTTTAAAATTCCGGGATTTCCCTGGATGTTTGTCCAATTCCCGGAATTTTCAAATCCAATAAAAACAGCCGGGATCCCGGTTTCCCGGGAAAGAAACCCTACCTCCTATATACTTAAACTCATAAAATCAAGGTGTAACACAAAATAAAATTTAAACTTGGCATAAAATACTGTTCTGAGACGCACATAAAATCAAAGTATGGCATCAGTAAAGATAGAACAATTTAAAGCATTACAGGAAAATATCTAACAGTAAACTAAAAAGAGTTAAAGAAAACCTTACTCTAAAACACAAACTAGATAAAACAATTTAAAGCATCCTAAAAGAAAATGTCTTACAGTAAACTATTAAGAGTTAAGGATGAAAAACTTACTCCAAAATCATAAAAGGTTCAGAGAAATTACACTGCTTGATAGCGAGGGTTTCTCCTTAATAGTTAGCAGAGACTCCATTATAGGAGCTCTCAGCTCTGCATTGTTGGAGCGACAGGTGATGACTGAGAATGAGTTAAATTGTATGTGATTATGAGCACTATGCGCATGCGCACGAATGGCACTAAACGAATGCTTTGTTAATGGCCAATCTGTCCTAACTGACTTGCCCTTTTGCTCAAAGATACATACCTTCAGTTGGCGTTTTGACTGGCCAATTTTCACTGCATTACAACAGTGGCACTAGTATTTATAGACCTCAGATGCCTGTAAATCTTTAGGAATACCCTGAAGGTTGAGCCCAAAGAAACTGCCAATAGTGCGACCTGGCCTAAATACCACTCTAATCTGTAACTGTGGGTGAAAGTCATTGAATAGTTTGGGGACTTTCTTTTTTTTAGTAGAAAACTGCTGTGTCCGGTAAAGGTTATGGGAAAACACACAATGGCTTTTTTAACACTTGCTATTTGTTGTTTAGACTGAAGTAGCTTAGCAAGCTGTTTACCCAAACATGTGTCAAAGTACTTAGAACTAAAACCATTTAAATATAGGTTATGTTTCAAAAACTGATATTCTAAATGAAGCGCAACAAAGTTTGAACAATTTGTTCAAACATCGTTGTTTTCATGCCAAGTTTAGATTTTATTTTGTCACACCTTGATTTTATATGAGGTTAAGTATACAGGTGGTTCTTATGTTAACTGAGGTTTTACTTCTTCAGGCTTACTTTTGCCACGCATTGTTATTAATAAGCAGGATTGCACATAACTTACTTCTTGTACCTTGTATGGAAAGTTTTTCTTTTAGATTGCCTGGTGATGGAGAAAGTCTGCTCCGAAACTGTCACGATTGAATAAACAAGATGTTTTACGAAGTGTTGGTTTTATTATTTGTTATATATATATATATATATATATATATATATATATATATATATACCTCGATAACCTCGTTTGATGGAGGAGCGAGTTGCTCTCTTGCGCTCTACACCGTACATAGCCAGGTACACCCGGCTCATCTGGTACCGTCCTGAGCCAGACATCTAGTCTTCTCTTGAAGACTTCAACTTTGACCCGTGTAACGTTTCTGAGGCCCTTAGGAAGCTAGTTAAAAAGTCTTGACCCCCTGACAACCAAGCTATTTTCCTTCAGTGTTGAGGAGGTCCCTTGTCGGGTCTTTAATTTGGGAACACTACACATTCTGCCTTTCCTATTTTCCAGCGTTGTTTGGATAGTAATTGGGTTTAGTTTTAGGTTTGGTACCAGTTTTTCGATCATTTTCCATTTGTAGATTATGGTGTACCTCTCTCTTCTTCTTTCCAGGGAGTACAGATTTAGTTTATGTAGTCTTTCCCAGTAGTTGAGTTCTTTGCAGCCATCAATCTTGGCTGTGAAATGTCTCTGCATTTCTTCTAGTTTATTAATTTCTTCCTTTTTATATGGGGACGTCAAAACTGAGCAGTATTCAAGTTTTGATATGATTAGTGTTCTCAGCAGGGGAATCATTACTGTCTTATCCCTCCTTTTGAACATTCTTAGTACCTGTCCCGCGACTCTTTTTGCTTTGTTTATTGCTATCTTATTTTGTGTCTCGAATTTCGCATCATCGGTCATCATTACCCCCAAGTCGACCGCTTTCGTGCTTCTCAGAATTTCCTGTTTATCTGGAGCATAATATGCAGTCTGTTTAAGTTCTTCATTTCTACTATATCTCAAGAGCTGAAATTTCTCGGTGTTAAATGTCATGTTGTTGTTTTCTGACCATTTGTATATTTTGGTCGTGTTCCTCTGCAAGGCCTCCACTTCATTTGCATCACTGATTTTTCTGCTGATCTTTGTATCGTCCGCAAATGATGTTACTATACTGTTGCTGTTAACTCCACTGTTTATGTCCGTTAGCATGATAATGAACAGGAATTGGGCCAGCACTGTACCTTGTGGTACTGAGCTGCGTACTTCTGATTCTGATGATGATACATTTTGAATTTTGACGACCTGTAGTCATTCTCTGAGGAAGTTGTAGATCCATTTTCCCACTTTGTCTGTTGTTCCCATATGTTTCATTTTATGTGCTATTATACTATGATCGCACTTGTCGAAAGCTTTAGCAAAATCCGTGTATATGACATCATAGTTTTCATTACCCTCAAGTGCATCTAGGATCAGTGATGTAGGTCTCGAGATCGGTTTCGGTCTCGAGACCGATCTCGAGACCCATTTTGCAGATCTCGATCTCGATCTCGGTCTCCGCTATTTAGATCTCGGTCTCGATCTCGGTCTCGACAGACGCGGTCTCGGTTTTTCTCCCCGAGACCTCTCGAGACCGTAATGAAAAATACATGTTATTGGCATACTCATGATGGTGGCTTGGTTGAACAGATACAGTTCAGAATGTTTATGAAAGTTTGTAAAAGTAAGGGACTCTAGGTATTCACTAATCAGTCACCCTGTTTTGAGTTGCCACGTTTGTCTTGCGGGGGGGGGGGGGGGGCTGGATTTTTTTTAGGTTAGCGCTACAAAAAAATTTGACCCTCCCCCCGCCCCCGTCAGATTAATTTTATTGAAAATGGAAACACTAAATACAGAATTATATATATATTATATATATAAGTATATATTATAAGGTCACTTAGTGTTGCCAAACGGCATGTCAACCTCTGTGGCCTGATAAAAACGATTATCCTCCCATCCAATATGTATTTGAAAAAAAAAATGCTTCACACAAAAATAATGCAAGAAATACAGCATAAAGAAAACAGTACCGATAAATTCAATAAAGCATAGAACAACTCGACAACCCTTCACATCACTTATATTTACAACGTACCGATTCGTAGAAAAAATCGCAATTGCCAATTGTAAATGTTAAAAAAAATGACGTCATGAGCTTGGTCTCGATCTCGATCTCGGTCTCGAATTTTAAGGGTCTCGATCTCGGAAGGTAGATCTCGATCTCGAACCTTTGATCTCGGTCTCGATCTTGGTCTCACAGGATCAGGTCTCGGTCTCGGTCTCAGTCTCGGACTTGGTGGTCTCGACTACATCACTGTCTAGGATATTGTGATAATGCTCTATAAGTTGTGATAGGCATGATCTTCCCGAACGGAATCCGTGCTGATTTTCGTTGAATTTTTCCAGTGTCTCCAAGAAATCATAGATTTTTTCTCTGACTATCACTAGGCAACAAATTTCAACTTTTTTTTTGTTACAGACACGTGAACTACTGATTCCTACTAAAGCGCTGATGCTGATTTCAGATCTGATATCAAAATTTCTCTATCACGTCCAGATTTTGTGTAACCGAAAACCCCTATTTTTCATTTTTTTTCTCACCCGCTTCTATTACGAAAGCCGTCTAAGCTACTTTTCCGTGCCACGTTTTATGTTAAGCATACTTAAATAATTAGTGAACAGGGATGTCTTTCCTCCTTTATTCTGGCTTAAGACAGACAGCGGAATTCCGCTGGCGGAGTTACCACCCCTGCGCCCAACCATCCACCCAAAGCGCGTTAGTATTTTGTTGTTACTACTGAAAGGCAAATTCCTGTTCTTAAGTGAAACTTTGGTGTGTCCTCTTCCTTTGTCGCTTGTAGGATGACGAGCTCTCCTTCTGCAGGAACCAACAATAATCTCCCATCATATTTGAGTTGAAATTACCTTGGTATCTGTTTTCCATAACTGAGATCTGTTGGTGGAAGCGCTCACCATGCTCGTCACTTACAGCCCCAAGGTTGGCCGGGAAGAAGTCAAGATGAGAATGTAAAAAATGAATTTTCAAAGACATTCTGCATCCCATTATTTCATAAGATTTAAGCATGTTTTCTACGAGTTTACGGTGGTTTTCAGCTTTGTGGTTTCCAAGAAAATTTTTGACAACTTCAACGAAAGATGTCCATGCTCCTAGTTCATTCTCATTTAGGTTAGATGGAAACGATGAGTCGTGGATGACACTGCGGATCTGTGGTCCAGTGAAAACTCCAGCTTCTAGCTTAGCATCTATCAATATTCCTTTGAATTTATCCTTTAAATATTGGAAACCACTACCTTGATGATCCATACCCTTCACGAAATTTTTCATAAGGCCAAGTTTAATGTGAAGTGGTGGAAGATGTACTTTCTGAGGGTCAATAAGTGCTGGGTGTTTCACATTGTATTTACCAACAACATGTTCAGTTCTAGATGGCCAATCATGTTTTTTGTAGTGGTTCTTGTCATCTCTGCTGTTCCATAGACACAAAAAGCACATATGCTTTGTGTAGCCCAACTGTAACCCAAGAAGTAATGATACAACTTTAAGGTCGCCACAAATATTCCATGTGTGGTCCTTATATTTGATGAGTCTTAGCAGCAGTTTCATCGATTCATAAGTCTCATTAAGGCCAGTGGCATGTGCTACAGGTATTGAAGGTTTTTCATTGCCGTTGTGCAGTAATACAGCTTTAAGGCTAGCTTTACTAGAGTCAATGAACAGTCTCCACTCTTTTGGATCATAGCGACAGCCAATCCCTTGCATCAGACCACTGATATCGTGGCAGAAACAAACGTTTTCTTCCTGTAAGTAAAATGATGAAAACTGCAAATGGCGATGGCGGAAATGGGAAACTTTGGTGTTTGGTTGGAGAAGATTAAATTCTTGAAGTCTTGAACCAAGCAACTCTGCCCTTTCTTTTGGTAATTCCAAATCGCGCACTAAGTCATTTAACTCCGCTTGACTTACAAATGTGGGGAAATATTTGCATCTGGAACATATATGCCATCTTTCCCTGTTTCTATATCACTAGCAGAATCTTCAGATGAACTGCTGTCTGTTATCGTTGCTGGTGGAACTGGTGGTGGATTTGTTTCATCATGTGGTACTGGTTTCATTGCTGATTCGCAGTTTGGGTACGTGATCTTTGATTTGTTTTTCTTTGTGAAACCAGCAATCTTTGTCAAACAAAAATAACAATCATTGAAGTGATTTTTCGGCTCACGCCAAACCATGGGGACTGAGAACGGCATAGCTTTTCTTTTACCATTCATCCAAGCTATTAACATTGCATTGCACTGTGCACAGCAAATATGTGGTGCCCAGTCCCTCTGTTGGTCTCCTAACTTACAGTCAAAATAACACTTGTAGGCAAGTTTAATCTTTGTTGTTATGTTTCTACGTTGTGGCTTAGGTGTATATTGTCCACAGACAAAGCAGAAGTTGTCTGGGTGATTTACACAAGCACGTCTATTTGATGCCATTTTGAATTACCATACAATATCTGAAAAAACGTAGAAAGTAATTATTACGATGTGCAAAATAAAAAGAAATACACACCGTAGTACAAAACAAATGCTATAAAAACACACAAGTCACCACAACCTGTCACTTGCTCATCAGCAGAGAGCTTCAACAACCGTTCTGCTTGACTGTCACGTAGCGACTCGGGATAAATTTTATTTATCAAAATTGTTCGAATTTGTATATAGTTGGCCAAAAAAATTGCTTTAACCTTGAAAAGCAAGTTTCATATTACTGGCATTAAGCCGATTAAAACCAAAATCTGGACGTGGTAGAAAATTTTACTAAAAGTGATTTGCATTTTACACAAAATCTAGACGTGATATAAAAAATCTAATTATAGATTTGAAATCAGCATACCGAAATTAGCTAGGAGCACCTATTTGGTCTTCTGTAACAAAATCTTTGTTGCCTAGTGAGCTATTCTTTCAAATATTTTGGTGAGGTGGGACGTCAATGACACTGGTCTATAGTTCTTTGCGTGAGATCTATCCCATCCTTTATATGTAGGAACAATGCTTGCTCTTTTCAAGATGCTCAGTATTTCCCCAGTATCTAGGGATCTTCTACATATCCAGTATAAGGGTGTAGCTATTTCATTTTTACAGTTTTTAATAGTGCGTTCACTTGCCCGGACCTGCAGCTGAATGTAATTTCATTTGGCCTATATCTCTCGATACATCTTCTGGGGTAAAATCAAAGTCTGTTATACATTCTCCTTGCAATTTCTCTTCGAAGAATGCATCTATGTCAGGTATCGCTTTGCCACTTTTTGGAGTACTGAAGGCCGATTCATACTGGGTTCTCAATGTTTCAGATATTTCTTTTAGATCGTCTTTTAGTTCACTATTCCCTTTCCTTTAAGGCCCGATAATAGGGCACGTTTTTCATTTCCTTTTCGCATAGCTGTAGAAGTATTTTGGATTTTCCTTTATTGCTTCTACCGCCTTTTCTTCTTCCCTATCTGTATGGTCCTTTATCAGAGTTTGTATTTCCCTATCGATACTCAGTTTTTCTTGTATTACTTTCCTGGCATTGTTGTCTCTGCATTTAGCTAACTTCGTCGCTACTATCTTTCTTTTGCGGAATATTCTTCTCTTTTGCCTCTTCCTTTTGTCAGTTCCTGGTTCCGTTTGGCTGTGCTTTCGGAGCATATTTTTCCAAAATATTGTATTGTCTTTCAACGTTATCGCCATATTTGATGATAACTCGATTATGTTGTGGTTTGAGATAATAGTTGGGGTTATTTTTATATCGGCAATCAAGTTGTTCGTGTGTGTGTGTGTATATATATATATATATATATGTTAAACACAGACCGTGCATGGCACAAGGAACTCTTCTGGGAAAATTAAATCCACTATAGTCCGAATAAGTAATGATAAATGACAAATACCATAGTTTTTTTCCTTTTTCATGATTTTAGCCCGACGTGGGCAACGGGTCTCTCGCAAAGAGATCCCATAAATATAGCTTCCCTCACCAGCTATCTGCAAAGCAGACAGGATCCAGCTTTGGGACGTGGATCTAGGGTTTAAAGCAAACCTAGATCCCTACACTCAGAACCTCTATATAAGTAAAAGACTCGTTGCATTCACGTCGTGTTGAATAAATCAAAGAAAAAGGGGGTAACTATTGTATTTTTAGCCAAAAAAAAAAACCAAAACTTAAACCTCAACCGGGACATTGAGCGTCCACTTTTCAAGGCACGAAACACGTCCGTTTAGTATACACAAACTCAGAATGGTTCCCTGAGAACAATATATGTTAAACACAGACCGTGCATGGCACAAGGAACTCTTCTGGGAAAATTAAATCCACTATAGTCCGAATAAGTAATGATAAATGACAAATACCATAGTTTTTTTCCTTTTTCATGATTTTAGCCCGACGTGGGCAACGGGTCTCTCGCAAAGAGATCCCATAAATATAGCTTCCCTCACCAGCTATCTGCAAAGCAGACAGGATCCAGCTTTGGGACGTGGATCTAGGGTTTAAAGCAAACCTAGATCCCTACACTCAGAACCTCTATATAAGTAAAAGACTCGTTGCATTCACGTCGTGTTGAATAAATCAAAGAAAAAGGGGGTAACTATTGTATTTTTAGCCAAAAAAAAACCAAAACTTAAACCTCAACCGGGACATTGAGCGTCCACTTTTCAAGGCACGAAACACGTCCGTTTAGTATACACAAACTCAGAATGGTTCCCTGAGAACAATATATGTTAAACACAGACCGTGCATGGCACAAGGAACTCTTCTGGGAAAATTAAATCCACTATAGTCCGAATAAGTAATGATAAATGACAAATACCATAGTTTTTTTCCTTTTTCATGATTTTAGCCCGACGTGGGCAACGGGTCTCTCGCAAAGAGATCCCATAAATATAGCTTCCCTCACCAGCTATCTGCAAAGCAGACAGGATCCAGCTTTGGGACGTGGATCTAGGGTTTAAAGCAAACCTAGATCCCTACACTCAGAACCTCTATATAAGTAAAAGACTCGTTGCATTCACGTCGTGTTGAATAAATCAAAGAAAAAGGGGGTAACTATTGTATTTTTAGCCAAAAAAAAACCAAAACTTAAACCTCAACCGGGACATTGAGCGTCCCGGTTGAGGTTTAAGTTTTGGTTTTTTTTTGGCTAAAATACAATAGTTACCCCCTTTTTCTTTGATTTATTCAACACGACGTGAATGCAACGAGTCTTTTACTTATATAGAGGTTCTGAGTGTAGGGATCTAGGTTTGCTTTAAACCCTAGATCCACGTCCCAAAGCTGGATCCTGTCTGCTTTGCAGATAGCTGGTGAGGGAAGCTATATTTATGGGATCTCTTTGCGAGAGACCCGTTGCCCACGTCGGGCTAAAATCATGAAAAAGGAAAAAAACTATGGTATTTGTCATTTATCATTACTTATTCGGACTATAGTGGATTTAATTTTCCCAGAAGAGTTCCTTGTGCCATGCACGGTCTGTGTTTAACATATATTGTTCTCAGGGAACCATTCTGAGTTTGTATATATATATATATATATATATATATATATAACTTCTTTTACACTGGACAGAATGGAAAAGACTTGAACACAGGCGTAAAATAACATCAGTATTTCTTTAGAATGGGACAGTCGTTGAACGCCCTTTTTGTCCATTTGTCAGAGTTGTTCAATTGTATTGATTGGAATAATTCTACAGTTCTGTTTGATTCAAGCAACATTATTAATAGGAACATTTTTGAGTCTCCCATTATTCAACTTACAAATAATTTCAACCTTAGTAAGGTTATTCTTGTTATTTTTAATTCATTCAGAACAGATTTAGATAAGAAGTGCAAAGCGCTAAAACTCTGGTTTGCATGAATTGCATGCTCCTCCTAAATATTTTCTGCAGTAATCATATTATTTTTGTTTTTTCTTTGTGGTCTATATATAGTCTAAGTCTTGTGATGAATTTCAGTGTTTCTGAGGATGTTATCAGACGAAAGGCTCGAGTACTTTTCCGTGTTTTATTTTCCTTCGTGGTTATTTTCATCGTAAATATTATGTTGTTACTCTAGAAATAATTTTCATATATACCTTTCAACTTTTCAACTGTTCTGCGCGATGATTCCTCATTTCACGAAGCTTGTCGCCCCTCCTCTCAAGTTGGCCTGGTGAAGTAGTGAGTTGGTTTCTTATACTCTCCACCTCACATAGCCAGGTATGCCCGGCTCATCGATGTCCAGTGTAGCCCCACTCGTGTTCCTTAGGTCTTTGGGCAGCTGATTAAAGAGTTTTGGTCATTATTACCCCCAAGTCGACCGCTTTCGTGCTTCTCTGAATTTCCTGTCTATCCGGAGCATAATATGCAGTCTGTTTAAGTTCCTCATTTCTACCATATCTCAAGAGCTGAAATTTCTCGGTGTTAAATGTCATATTGTTGTCTTCTGACCATTTGTATATTTTGTTCGTGTCCCTCTGCAAGGCCTCCACTTCATTTGCATCGTTGATTTTTCTGTTGATCTTTGTATCGTCCGCAAAGGATGTTACTATACTATTGCTGTTTATTCCACTGTCTTTGTCTGTTAGCATGATAATGAACAGGAGTAGGGCCAGCACTGTACCTTGTGGTACTGAGCTGCGTACTTCTGATTCTGATGATGATACACCTTGAATTTTGACGACCTGTAGTCATTCTCTGAGGAAGTTGTAGATCCATTTTCCCACTTTGCCCGTTATTTCCATATGTTTCATTTTATGTGCTATTATATCATGACAGCATTTTATATATATATATGTATGTATGTTTCTTTTCAGGCTATCGTTTAATTCGCATAAGAAAGTTTCATTACGCTCATTAAGAGTTCAAAGATATCTGTACAATATGAAATTAAATTTATAATTGTTTGTAAGTGTGCTAAAATCAATAATAATATACAAAAGTGTAGACGAGTGTTTTATTTATCCTTTATTCGAATATGTTTAGATATGGAATTATAAGTACATCAATGTTAAGAGTACGTACTATGTAACGAAAAAGTCCATAGCATTGGTGGCCTCATTATATATATATATATATAAAACTTTTGGTTAACCTTTGGTTAGCTTCCGCCCGAATTGTTCATTCTGACGAAGGTCAAGCTTTTCACTCCACCTTAGACCTACAGTTTAACGTGGAATCCGAACCACGCCCAATCAGCAGCCCAGCGTCTTCACCACTAGGCCACCTAGGGTGCCCATTTATCTACCAACCACTTTCTTCATTGTGTGGAAGGATGAACAGCTGGATTTTGCTGCGCGCCGGCTGCCGTCGGGTCTCGAACCCGGGGCCGATGGATTCGTAGTCAGCGACGCTAACCACTACACCACCGAGGCGCATATATATATATATATATATGAAAATTATTTCACAAAAGTAACACGTGAAAAATATTTATGATGAATAAAACCACGAAGGAAAGGAAACACAGAAAGGTGCTCAAGCGCTTTCGTCTAATGACATCCTCAGGAACACTAAGGATGTCATTAGACGAAAGCGCTTGAGCACCTTTCTGTGTTTCCTTTCCTTCGTGGTTTTATTCATCATATATATATCCATAGGAAAATATATGGATCCATAGGAAAATATTTATTTTAATACATAAATTACAACAAATGGTAAATACTTAAAATGAATATCAACTTTAACTCGTAAATGCGTATCCGTGATACTGTACAGTAGTTCGTACTCCAGTATAAATACTCAAATACTTTTTTTATTTCAGCCCAGAAATGGCTTCGAATCTAACAACAGAAGACCGGGTAGAACTTGTGCTCATTTACGCAAGACAGGGCGCTACACACAGAGAAGTTGCTACCGAATTCAATAAAAATCATCCTGATAAGCATCCAGTAACACATGCGACTGTTGGCAAGTTGTTTAAACGTTTCAAAGAAACAGGAAGTGTACATGATCGACGGCGTTCTGGTCGTCCAAAAACTGCAACTGATGAAAATACCTCTGCAATGGTATGTGAAACTTTAACGAATAGTCCAGTAAAGTCAACAAGAAGATTATCAAATGAAACACGCATCTCGAGAACGTCCATTCGAAGAATTATTAAAAATCATAAATTCCATCCCTAAGTGTCTCGATGTCAGAGGCCGCCAATTTGAGCATTTGTTATAATTTGTTGTTTATACTGGAGTACGAACCACTGTACAGTATCACGGATACGCATTTACGAGTTAAAGTTGATATTCATTTTAAGTATTTACCATTTGTTGTAATTTATGTATTAAAATAAATATTTTCCTATGGATCCAGACTTTCGGCCCAACCTGTATATATATATACAGTACTGGAAAAATTATTATGGATTTTTCTAAAATTTCTTTTTTTTGTGTTTGAGGGCAATTTAAATACATATTTACTAGATAAAACATTTATTTGACGTCTTAATGCAGATATATAATATTAGTGTTTAGTTTGGCCCCCCTTAGCTGGTAATAGTGCCCTCACACGTTTTGGCATACCAAGAATCAAAGTCTGGCATAAAGTTTTGATTTTAGCTGAGTGAAACCAGACGTGTATGAGTCGTTCAATGAGCTGCACTTTAGTAGTAATTGGTGTTTGATGAATCTCATCCTTCAATTCATCCCATAAAATCTCAAGAGGATTCATGTCTGGTGAATTACCAGGCATGGGAGCAATCTGATGCCATTTTGTGAGCACCATGTCTTAACTTTTTTGTGGTATGGCATGGAGCTGAGTCTTGCTGGAATATCCATGCTTCATTTCCATACGAATCTTTTGTTTGACGCAGTAAACGATCTCTCAGAACTCCTATATACTTATCCTGGTTTATAGTGTCATTAATGATGTGCAACCGATCTGTCCCATGCTCTGAAATAGCTCCCCACATCATTATTTTTTGCAGAAATTTAACTATTTTCATCAAACATTCCGGCAAAAATCCCTCCCCAGGTCGACGCCGGACGGTTTGAACGCGATCATCAAGCACTGCTATAGTTGATTCGTCAGAGAAGACAACCTGAGATAAAATAAAGTTATTAGAACCTACTAGACATGGAGACAAAGCAAGTTATCTTGCTGTATCCTTAAGATGTTTCATGTGAAAATGGAGGTAATGTAGCAGGGGCAGTAAGAAAAGTTTCTAAACATCACAACTATTATAAAATATAATTTTACCTTCTTCCAATCATCCGAAGTCCACGTTTCATGTTGTTGTTTTGCCCATGCGCAACGGGCCTGCTTCATTGCCTCGTTGAATCGTGATTTCTTCCTAGGACGATAAGCTCGCAACCCACATTCTAAAAGCCGATTGTTTACTGTTCTTCGGCTCACAATTACACCCTCTTCTGCCAGCATGCTAGATATCTTCCTGCATGACGCCCTTCGGTCGTTTAAAGCCATGTTTATTATTTTTCTATTCAATCTTGGATTAGTGCACTTCTTTCTGCCACAGTTTCCGAATCGTCTCGACTCGGTTTCTTCACCTTTAACAATTTTTTTGTTGATCACATTGACTATTTGTGTTGATACACTAAGTTTTCTAGCTATTTCTTTTTGTTTCAGCAAGCCACTTTCCAATAAAACTTTAATTTGTCCTACTTTACGAGGACTTAAATCTTTTCTTTTACCCATCTTTCACAATATTCCTATAAATCTTTGTCAGCTGTAAAAATAAAGGAAAAATATTAAATAGGTAGCTTCAGTTTAGAGAAAATCTGCATATACAAAAAACAACATTAAAAACACAAAAAAATTAAATCAAAACACGTAGCACTTCACCACACACCACGCACTAAGTAATACTGGGGTGACTGATTGTACCGCGCGGTAGCTTGAATAAGTGTTGCCACTCTGTATACTCCTCAGTGTTGCCATATATGAACATTTTATTTACTAATATGCCAGAAAAGTACTAACACACTATAACAATGGCTAAATAAATAACTTTTACAATTATTTAAGTTTCAGGAAGCTTTTAATACGAAAAACAGAAATTTTAGAAAAATTCATAATAATTTTTTCATTATATATATATATATATATATATATATATATATATATATATATATATATATATATATATATATATATATATATATATATATATATAAAACTCTGCCATGGGGAATGACACCTGGAATCTCATGCCGGTCCCAAGCCCGGATAAAAGAGGAGGGTTGCCACGACAGGCCTAGCAAGCCGGTAGTGTAAAAACCTTATTGCTCGAGAAACTCAAGAACCAGCCTCGGAACCAGGATTGATAAACTGATCACGGACAAGGAAACGAAAAATGGACAAACTCAGGATTAGATCCGGAACGATTAACATAGCAACTTATAGGGGGAAAGAAGAAGAAGAAGAAGAAGTTCTGGACATCATGAGAGAAAGGAAAATCGACATCTTAGGAATGGCAGAAACAAGGCATATTGGTGGAGAACTGGGAAGGGACTTGGGGGATGGATATGTGCTCATGTACAGAGGAGTGGAGGAGGATCGGAGGAGGATGCACGGAGTGGCAATGATTAATTATTGGACCGAGACTGTCCCCAAACATACAGACTGTAGAATTAATAAGCGAAAGACTAATGAAATGTAAGTTGAGAATCAGGAATAAAACATATATTCTCTACCAGGTTTGTGCGCCACAACAGGGGTATAGTGAAGAGGAGAAGGCCAACTTCATGGAACTACTAGATGACAATTATGAAGTGGGAGGAGAGGAGGTGGGACTGCTTATGCAAGATTTCAATGGCAGAGTGGGAATGGGGAGGGAGGGAATGGAGCAGGTAATTGGACCTTTCGGAGAACAGAACCGAAATGCAGAGGGAGAGAAACTAATAGATTTCTGCGTAAGGAACGAACTAAAGATCATGAACGGATTTTTTAAACACCAGGAGACCATAAATTTACGAGATACAGGTGGAACCAAGTGACAGGAAACTTTGACCAAAAATCCGTCATAGATTGCTTTATATGCTCCGATAAGAGAATTATTGGAGATGTCAAAGTGATACCAGGGGTTACGTTAGACTCTGACCACAGATTACTGATAGCAGATTTGAAAATGCAGAAAATAGTAGCAACAAAAGAGGAGAAGAGGAAGGTAATTAAGACAAAGAAACTGCAGGGTGAGAACATTAGACTCAGATTCAGAGAAGAACTTGAAAGAAACTTGGCTGAGATGGAGAAAAACAATGGATGGGAAACCGTGAGAGATTGTGCTAAGAGAGTTGCGGAGGAGATTTTGGGAACTGAATGGGTTGGGGGAGAAAGAAGAAGACATACACCATGGTGGACAGACACAGTGAGAGGCGCAGTAAAACAGAAAACTATAAAACATAGGAAGTTGTTGAAGCAACGTACACAGGAATCAAGACGGGAATATGTACAAGCAAGAAGTGAAGCTGAGAGGGAGAAGAAAAGGGCAAAACAAATGGCAATGAGGGAATTGGGAGAAAAGTTGAGAGAAGATGAGAAGGGAAACAAAAAACTGATTTACAGCCTTGCAAAATCTTATAGGAAGGAAAAGAAAAAGTATACAGCATTAAAAATGAAATGGGAAATGTGATAGTGGAACCTGGAGCAATTAATAGAAGATGTCTAAAATGGAAGAGGCTGTTAATAAAATGAAGAGGCCGTTAATAAAATGAAGAATGGAAAGTCAACGGGAGTGGACGAGTTTCCGATTGAACTTATAAAGGAGGGAGGCGAAGCCATGAAAGAAAAAATTCGAAACCTGTTGAATAAATATTGGAGAGAAGGTCAAGTCCCCTGCGATTGGGGAAAAACAATCATCTTTACAATATATAAAGGAAAGGGTGACTCAGGTAGATGTGAGAATTATAGGGAATATCGCTTATTAATCATTAACAAAACTTTATGAAACAATAATAGAAAAAAGAGCAAAGCAAATAACTGAAGCAAGGTTGGGAGAGGAACAGCATGGTTGTCGGAAAGATAGAAGTACGGTAGATCTTATTTTTGGCCTCAGTTTTGTTATAGAAAAGGCATGGGAATTTAATACTAACATCTATGTAATATTCATAGATCTTAAAAAGCATTCGATACAGTGCCCAGAGGAAGAATGTGGAGATGTTTGGAGGAGATTTATGGGGTAAGGGGGACACTTCTTAGTGCTTTGAAAAGTTTGTATCAAGTTAGCGAATGCAAAGTAAGGACTGGACACAAAAATGATGAGTGGTTTGAAGTAAGAACAGGGGTGAAGCAGGGCAGTGTTATATCACCACTCCTGTTTATAGCCTACATGGACACAATAATTGCAAGTTTCAAGCGACGTCATGAAATGAATAATAATAATGGAATAATGGCATATGCAGATGACATAGTATTCTGGACGACAGAGAGAGAAGATATAGAACAAGCTTTAATTGATTGGAATGAATGTTTGAAGGAGGGGGGAATGGAAATGAATGTAGAAAAGACAGAAATATTAAGTGTATGTCGAAGAGACGAAGGAGAATTCGGAGTTCAAATAGGAGATAAGGAAATAAGAAATGTTGAAAAATTTAAATATCTAGGGAGTATGTTTACTAAAGAAAGCGGTAATATACAAGAAATAACTGAAAGAATTGCAAAGTTTAGTAAAAATGTCGGAATGTTATACCCGCTACTGAGAGATGAACATATGCCCCTTGGGACTAAGAAAATAATCTTCGAAACAGTTTTAACACCAATGATTTATGGGTCAGAACACTGGAAAATGCGCATGGCAAATCGAAGCAGAATTCAGGCGGCAGAAATGAGACCGCTGAGGACTATTCTGAGAATGACGCGAAGAGATAGGCTAAGGAATGAAGAAATAAGAGCCAGTGTGGGAGTAACGCCGATTTTGAGAAAAATCGACGTTGCCAAATTGAGATGGTTGGGCCACTTGGAGAGAATGGAGGAGGAGAGAGCTGCGAGGAGGTGCTGGGAGTGGAGACCAGGGAATGGCAGAAGACCGCGAGGGAGACCGAGAAGGAGATGGAGGGACGAAGTGGAAGAGAGCTTGCGAAGATACGACTTGCCCAGCATGCAAGAGCTCGAAAAAATGGGAGTGCTGCTGGACAGAGCGGAATGGCGAAGGAGGCTGGCTCCACTGACAGGCTGACTAGCCTACCTGGGAGCTGAAGAAGAAGAATAATATATATATATATATATATATATATATATATATATATATTAGGGTGGTCCAAATCCATAGGGGGAAATTTCAAAATTGTCTTAGATAGTCTCCACAAGTGTGGCTTTTGTCCATTTAGTGTCCACATGGTCTGTGCAAAATTGCAGCGTGATTGGTGAATATTTAGAGGTCGCCCCACTCTGAATATATTATTATATAATGTACTTTTTCTTCCGTAGGTCCGATGGCTCAAACTCGAACAATTCCAAAAGTTTGGCTTCTAGGGATGGCAACTGGAACTTTATCCACGTCAAGGCTCCCTACATGCCTTGACGCCCTCCTCTTGGGGCAATACCACCACATCAATCAAAAGCAAACCACCTCCGACAGTCTGAACCAGGCATGCCAGAGGGTGATTGAAGTCTGGACCCGAGCGCGGATCCCAACTCAACGGATCGACTCCTGTGTCCGTAAGCTTTCAAAGCTTTTAGACCGCTACAAAACACTCAAGAAGCACAGGACCAGGCAACGTGCCAGCGATAGAATGAATGAAGACATCTTCAAAGCGGACATCCAGGAACTGTTTGACATCGCAACCAGTGATGCCATGAGCACAATCGTCAACGTTGAGGACCGAAATTTCCTGTCCATGCAGCGCAAGGACGTCAATTCTTGCAGCATGGCTGGCATTGATAAGGAAACGACTACACAAGAGGACAGAAAGCGATCCAGAATGGAGAAGGAAGCCAAGAGGAAGGCAAGGCATGAAGCAACACAGAAAGATTTGGAAGAAGCAGGAGTGTCATCAATTGATCTTTCCTCTTCTTCTTCTTCCCTTTTTTCGCAAGACGACGACGACTATAGACCATCGGTTCCGATTCCTTCTTCGTCTGAAGCTCCGGCACCAAAGCGTCCCAAGAACAAGGTTACGAACATTTTCCAATCTCCAGAAGTCATTGGAGCAATGGATCGCACCAATCTTTCTGACCGGAATGCTGTTTTCGTAACTGGAGCTGTATTACAGGCCGCGGGGCATGATCTGTCTGGGATGACGTGCTCTCGGAGCTCTATTCATCGCTACAGAGAAGAAAGTGGGCGAGAACAGGCAGCTCGAGAAGACCTAGAATCATTCTCTCTAGAAGACCCTGTCCTTCTCCATTGGGACGGAAAGCTTCTCCCCGGCATTGAAGGGAAGAAGACGAATGTGCATCGGATAGCAATCCTTATAACATTCAATGGACAGGAGAAGCTGCTTGGTGTCCCAAAGATGAAACAAGGAACTGGAGAAGCACAGGCCCAGGCATGCCTTCAAACTATGAAATTATGGAACGTGGAACAGCATGTGAGAGGTCTCGTCTTCGATACCACTGCGTCAAACACGGGTTTACATCGCGGAGCCTGTGTCAGGATTGAAGAAGCATTGGGTCACGAGCTAGTTTGGATCGGTTGTCGACATCATATACTTGAAGTCGTACTTGCTGATGTCTTTGCCTCAACAGGAAGTCCTGAAACAGGCCTTTTTAAGCGATTTCAAAAGGAATGGCCATCTCTCTCCCACGAAGCATTTGTCTCAGCATCGGACAGCTTGTTCGAGAACCCTCAACTCCAAGAGATGAGAAAAGAGATGCTCATTTACTTACCTAACGCTCTTCAGGCAAGCCAACCTCGTGACGACTACAAGGAGTTCCTTGAACTATCTTTGCTCTTCCTGGGGGGAAAGACTGGTGGTCAACTCTTTATCCGAGCTCCGGGTCCCATGCACCACGCGAGATGGATGGCGAAGGCGATTTATGCGCTCAAAATCTACCTCTTTCACTATCAATTCAAGCTCACAGCACGCGAAGAACGAAACGTGACTCAGCTGGCTTTATTTGTCAGTCTGATTTACGTCAAGTACTGGCATGAAGCGCCAATGGGGACACAAGCTCCTCTCAATGATCTCAAAATGCGGCATCTTCTGGAAAAATATCCACACGGAGGAGCTGCACAAGCGGCGAAGACAGCTCTAAGACGCCACCTGTGGTACTTGTCGGAGCATCTGATTTGACTGGCCTTCTTCGATAATAGGATCGATCCTGATACCAAAAGGAGAATGGTTCAACACCTCCAACATCCCCAAAAGAATGGCTGCCCCCGACGAATCGACATGGCGGAAGCTGGTGTTGAAAATGATGTGGCATCCTTCGTCACGAAAAGGACATTGACCCTCTTTGATGCCTTGAAAGTTGGAGGTAAGGAGGAAGCGCGCCAGTTACTTCAAAAAGATCCACGGGAATGGCCAAATGACAAGAACTACAGGGAACTTAGAGATCGCGCCTTAAAGATGAAAGTCGTCAATGATGCTGCCGAGCGAAGTATTGCTCTCGCACAACGCTACAATGACACTTTGACACGAAACGAGGACCAGAAGCAGTACCTCCTACAACTCGTAGCCGCCCACCGAAAACAGATACCAATACCATCCAAGGCGACTCTGATGCAGAAGAAATAATGAAGATACACCCATTATCATGTCCTATTGTCTTACTGTTTTCTTTCATATTCTTTGAGAACCAAAAAAAAATTTAGTTATTCAGTTGTCTATATATTTTCCCAAATTTTCAAAAAGGGGGCAAGTGGGGCGACCCCTAAATATTAACCGAATAACGTGAAACTTTGCACAAATACTGTCCACACCAAGAGGCATAAAACCAACCTTGTGGAGAGAACTTAATCGATGCTTTAACTTTTTGGACCACCCTAATATATATATATAGAAACGACGTAAGTATAGAGGAGCGTTCTGCACACGAGGAAGAGAAATAACGAACAAATGAAAAATGAGGTGAACCGCCCGGGAATCGAACCCAGGATCTTCCGATTGCCGGTCAGATGCGCTATCCATTACACCCGTGGTGTAATGGATAGCGCATCTGACCGGCAATCGGAAGATCCTGGGTTCGATTCCCGGGCGGTTCACCTCATTTTTCATTTGTTCGTTATTTCTCTTCCTCGTGTGCAGAACGCTCCTCTATACTTACGTCGTTTCTATACATTAATATACTGCGTGGTCATTGCAGTTAAATGTGTGTATATGTATATATATATATATATATATATATATATATATATATATATATATATATATATATATATATATTCAATAAGTATCCGCACTTTTTATTTTCACAATTTTATTTTCACATCTGATAGATTATAAACACATCACTTCTCAACATTGTCACCCTGTTTCTCAATACACTTAGTCCAGCGATCTATAAGCTTCCTAATGCCATCACAAAAGAATGTTTTTGGCCGTGTGCGTAGCCAGTCATGCACCGCCTCCTTCAGGTCATCATCGCCTTGGAATCGCTGACCTCTAAAAGCGTCTTTTAGTGGTCCAAACAGGTAAAAATCCGAAGGTGCCAGGTCTGGACTGTAGGTTGGATGGTCGAGAACTTCAAATTTAAGTTCTTGAAGGCATTTTCTAGTCTGTGCAGCGGTATGAGGGCGCGCATTGTCGTGTAACAGAATAACACCTTCCGACAATCTCCCTCCCCGTTTTGTGCGAATTGCTTGCTTTAACTCATTCCGAAGCATATCAGAATACGATGCACTTGTTACTGTAGTTCCGCGCTCTAGATATTGTTCAAGGATAGGGCCTCGTGTATCCCAAAAGAGTGTTAGCATAACTTTACCTGCTGATGGCTGCGCTTTGAATTTCCTTGCAACGGGAGATGTTGGATGCTTCCGTTGCATGCTCTGTCGTTTGCTTTCTGGCTCATAGTGATGGATCCAGGTTTCATCTCCAGTGATAATGCGCTCCAAAAAGTTTTCACCTTCATTATGATACCGCGCCAAAAGACGAGAGCAGACGTCCATACAATTACGCTTGTGCTCTTCTGTCAACTGTTTGGGCACCAATCTTGCACAAACCTTGTGAAAGCCAAGAATGTCATGAACTATCGAATAGGCTGACCCTTAACTGATGTCTAATGAATATGCAATTTCTTTTATTGTTAATCTTCTGTCACCGAAAATCATGGCTCTGGCTTCTTCCTGCTTGTCACCACTGGTTGATGTTGACGGTCGTCCTGAGCGCTGAGCATCTGTCACACATGTCCGACCTTCCTTGAACATTTGAATCCACTCGTACACATTTCGCCGTGGTAACGCATTATTCCCATACTGAGCACATAAACGCGTGTGAATTTCAGCTCCTTTCACACCTTCTGCCCATAAAAAACGAACCACGGATCTCTGTTCTTCCAGAGTACAAATTGAAAGCGGCGCAGCCATGCTCACTACTCGTACGATATGTGATAGCTACGAGTAGCCTAAATAAGCCAATACTGTTGCTAGCCTAAATAAGCCTATAAGTGGATGTTGCGTATATGTACGCAACGGCCTAACTTCCCGAACTCGAATTTTCTGAACTCTATACCCTCTGGCTACGGCTTACATGCCAATCTCAAACTAAGTACATCTGCGCTCTTTACCTTTCTCCTGATTCTACTAACTATCCAAAATTATTTGACTACCTCACTTCCAAAGTGGAACACATTCTGCCCCGTTCTCCCTTTGCTGAAATCTCTATTTTAGAAGATTTCAATGTTCACCACCACCTTTGGCTTTCCTCTTATTTCACTGACATCTCTGGTGAACTAGCTTACAACTTTTCTATCCTAAATGACCTAGAGCAGATTGTACAGCACCCTATTCGTATCCCCGATCGCCTTGGAGATTGGGATAGATTATTTCTTACCTCTCATCCTCCTTCTTACTCCGTCAAACTTTTTTCTCCGTTAGGTTCCTCCGACCCACACTTCTATATCTGTTTCATGTGCTATCGCTCCAATTCGGCCTTTGGATCCTCCCAAGAGGAGGCGCCTTTGCCACTTCCGCGTCGCTGATTGGGAAGCCCTTAGGCAGTACTTCTCTGAATTCCTATGAAATGATTACTGCTTCCGTGACCAGGGCCCTTCTGAGTGTGCTGAGCGCATTACGGACGTGATTCTCTCGGGCATGGAGGCGTACATTCCATATTCTAATCCTACAACTAATGCAAAAAAACCTTGGTTTAACTTTAATTGTTCTAATGCTATCCGCAACAGAGAGGAGTCTTTCAGACGACACTGTCGCTATCCAACTCCTGAATCTCACTCAGCTTATATTTCTGCCAGGAATCTTGCAAAATCTGTTCTTCGACTCGCCAAAAATTCCTTCATCCGACAAAAATGTGAAAATCTATCCAATTCTAATTCTTCTCGCTCTTTCTGGCATCTAGCTAAGAACCTCTTCAACAACTTTACTTCCTCTTCTTTACCTCTTCTTTTCCATTCCAACGGCTTAGCTGCCGTCTCTTCTCCTGACAAAGCTGAACTCTTCCCTCAAACCTTCGCTTACAATTCAATCCTGGACGATTCCGGTGCTGTTCCTCGATCTCCTCCCCCCTCTGACTTTATTATGTCTGAAATAAGAATCTCTTCTAAATATGTTTTTTCTGCCCTATCTTGGCTCAACTCTTGGAAGACGTATGGTCCTGATGGTGTTCCTTCTGTTGTTCTTAAGAACTGTGCTTCTCTGCTGACATCCTGTCAAAGCAAACTCTTTTGTCTTTGTCTCTCATCTGGTACTTTTCCTTCCTGCTGGAAGTTCACTTTCATTCAGCCTGCTCCAAAGACGCTCTCAACCCTCCATCTATCGTCCAACTGCTTTAATTTCTTGCCTTTCCAAAGTTTTTTAATCTATCCATAATACGAAGATTCTTAAACACCTCTCTTCTCACAATCTGCTTTCAGATCGTCAGTATGGGTTCCGCAAGGGACGCTCTACTGGCGATCTTGCATATCTCTCTGACTCTTGGTCATCCTCCTTTCGGGATTTCGGTGAAACTTTTGCTATTGCGCTAGATATATCAAAAACTTCTGATAGAGTCTGGCACAAATCTTTATTTTCCAAACTGCCCTCCTTCGGTTTCTATCCTTCTATCTGTGCCTTCATCTCTAATTGCCTTTCTGGCTGATCTGTAGCTGCAGTTGTAGATGACTACTTCTTCTCCTAAAGCTATTAACAGTGGTGTTCCTCAGGGTTCGGTCCTGTCACCCACTCTTTTCCTTTTACTTATTAATGATATTTTAATTCGTACTTCCTGTCCTATTCACTCCTATGCCGATGATTCCACTCTTCACTTCTCCACCCATTTCCCAAAGCGTCCCTCACAGCAGTCACTTCATGATTCGCGTGGGGCGGCTATGGAGCACCTGACCTCTGATCTTTCTACTATTTCTGATTGGGGCAGAGAAAACCTTGTGGCTCTCAATGCCTCAAAAACTCAGTTCTTCCATCTGTCTACTCGTCACCATCTTCCACACGACTATCCCCTTACCTTCAACAATACACAACTGAATCCTTCCTCTTCTCTTAACATTCTTGGCGTTTCCTTTTCTCGTGATATTTCCTGGAAAGATCACATATACTCTCTTTCTAAAACAGCTTCTAAAAGGTTAGGTATGTTGTACCGCCTCCGCGGTTTCTTCACCCCTACTCAGTTACTGTATCTAGCGCTCTCTCTCTCTCTCTCTCTCTCTCTCTCTCTCTCTCTCTGTCTCTGGTCTTGTTCGCCCCTGTATGGAGTATGCTTCTCACGTGTGGGGTGGTTCAACCCACACAGCCGTACTTAACCGGGTGGAATCAAAGGCTTTCCGCCTCATCAATTCCCCGCCTTTTACTGACTGTCTTCTCTCTCTCTCTCTCTCTCTCTCTCTCTCTCTCTCTCTCTCTCTCTCTCTCTCTTCGCCGCAATGTTGCCTCACTCTCTCTCTCTAGTCTCTACTATCGCTTTTATAACAGACATTGCTCTTCTGAACTCTATAACTTTAAGGAGAGCATGCAGCACCAGACTTTCTACACATTCTCATTCATTTTCTGTCCAACTCTCTAACGCAAGAGTTAATCAGTATTTTCAATTTTTCATCTATTCAACCGTTCAGCTCTGGAACAATCTTCCTCAATCCATGTTTCCTCCTGTCTATGACCTCCTACCTTTCAAACGCAGTGTCTAAGCATCTCGAAAATCCCTGACCTTGAATTTGGCTCTCATCTTCTTCTATGGGGGGCCGCTTTTGCGATCATTCGCCCTTGGCCTCTCCTTCCTGCATAAAAAAGTAAATAAACATTAATGTTGCGGCATCGTGCTGCTGGTGATAGCTAAAGTCCGTAATTATGTCATTGGGTTGGTTGTGGGTCTGAGTTGGGGTGTTGCTGGGTGTGCTACTCTATTCGCTTTATAAATAAACATCCACAAGTATATAAACATTAATAGTGCAGCATCATGTTGCTGGTGATAGCTAAAGTCCGTAATTCTGTTATTGGGTTGAGTGTATATCTGAGGTGGGGTGTTGCTGGGTGTGCTTCCCTTTGTTCGCTTTATTTTGAAGTTTGGCAACCTCTAACACTGACCCTCTTTCCCTAGTCCTTGCGCACTTTTCCCAACAATGTTGCAAATGTTGCAATAGCCTCTATTCCCTTTATTTTTAGGTCTGGCACCCCTCTATCACCCTAACCCGCTTTACTGGCCCTTGCTCACTTTTTCCATGTCGCAATGTTACAAGGCAATGTTGCAACATGTTGCATGCAATTGCGTTGCACTCGTACTTTTTTCCCCTGTACTACTGACGTTCGTCAGCAGAAATAAGTATTTCACGAATATCTGTGCATCATATACTTCGTACCGAATTAAACCTTTTCCCCGAATGGAATTCGCAATATGGAATTCGCAATTCGCAAAACTAGAAGATCTGATTCCTGAGTCTTTGAAACAAATCCACTTCACTGACGAGTTCTATGTACATCATCTGTCTTGGAAGATTAATAAACAAAACGTTCGTTGCTGGAGAAGTCATGCTGGCACTCCAGAAGTCATGCTGGCACTCCAGCAGAAATAAGTATTTCACGAATATCTGTGCATCATATACTTCGTACCGAATTAAACCTTTTCCTACTCCTTTAAGAATGAAACTGGAGAAGTAGTAACTGTAACACAAAATTCATATCGTCAGATACTACAAGATTACTACTTAACACAAATAATTAGTTTGGCCCCTAAAAGAAATAACTATATTACCTCCCATTCACAGTGGTTTCAGCAGGATGGAGTACCTCCACATACTGCTTGTGAAACTCGCAGTTTTTTGAAGAAGCATTTTTCGGGGTGACTAATCTCCCTTCATGAGCCAGTGAAATGGTCCCCATGCTCACCTGACCTCACACCCACTGAACTTTTTTTTGTGAGATTACATAAAAGACAAGATCTATTCTACCAAGCCCAACACACTTGAAAACCTAAAGATCAAAGTCTGTGAGGTAATTAATCAATAACATCTCAACTTAGCTATTTCAAAGATTATGTCAAACATTTGTGTAAGGTTGAATATTGTGTTAAAAAGTGTTGATTACACTAAACATGTTTAATTAAGGTTAATAAACTCTTTTGTTTTACGTACCGTTTACGTTTATCTTTGTATCTCGAATCCTTTTTTTTTAGCTTAGAACATTTATTTATATGTACAGAGAGAGAGAGAGAGAGAATTTTAAGTTTTAACGTAATCAAAAATTAATTATCAATCAGGAAATTGGAAATATGGAGTGAAAATTCCCTGGACTTAATTAATTACAATTTGTCGTAAAAAATTTTATTCAGTAAAACGAGATCATTTATGTTATTACATTTCCTGAATAAGCAATATATATATATATATATATATATATATATATATATATATATATATATATATTAGTTGTACAATTATGAAATTATTAATAGCTAAACTTAATTATCGTAAAAGTGTCTTAGATTTCGATCGGAAATTGAAATTTTAGGACTTGAAAAGGTGAGAATTAAAATTGTTCATGGTCACGACAAGACACTTGAAAATTCTCTCAAATTTGTATCGTGGCTGGAGAAACCCAAAAAGAGGTGTACACAATAATGTAGCCATTCCATATACGAAAATGTGTTCTAAATTCCAAAAGGTAAGCATTAAACGAAGTGAAACGATGATTAAAACAATATTTTGTGCCATTCCCTAAGCAACCACGCTCGTAAGGTAAGTTGGGGTACAATATTGTATAATGATGTATAAACAGTAAGAATTCCCTACAAAAGTTCCCAACCAGCTATGAGCAAGAAGCAGCTCTCTCCTTTATCAGATTCTATCCGGAATATTTTTTGAGTATTAGAGGAACGATTTAATGTGTATAAAATGTATAAGATAAATTTTTTATATATATACTGTATGTATGCCTGTGTGTGTGCGTCAGTCTGCGCTTTGTCAAGGGCAAGTCTGTGTAGACGTAGTGACGTGTTAATAATAATACTCTCTCTCTCTCTCTCTCTCTCTCTCTCTCTCTCTCTCTCTCTCTCTCTCTCTCTCACACACTAAAAGATCTCTTTAATTAGATCTTTTTATCACCAAAAGATCTTTGGAGGCGATTTTCATTTGTTTTCTAATCCTTTATCCCGAAGCAAAACCTCTCATCACCACACATCTTACCACACTATATATATAATATATATATAATTATATATATATATATATATATATATACTCTGTGTGTGTGTGTGTGTGTGTGTGTGTGTGTGTGTGTATATATATATATATATATATATATATATATATATATATATATATACTCTGTGTGCGTATATATATATATATATATATATATATATATATATTCTCACCTAATAAGTTTTGACTATAATGTATGTATATTATAAGAGTATTACTTTTCTAATTTTATTACATAAAAATCGTCCCAAAATAAACCAAAATATAAAATTGGCAACTTTGTTCGAGGTTTTTGTTTAATTGTGTCCGACCTTTGTGATGAATTAATGTCCATTTTATTGGATGAAGCGAAGCCAAAGGGAAGCCCATAGAAGCCCATAGAAGCCCGTACACACACACAAACACAAGGGGTAAATGGGCTTTGTATGTGAAATGGGCAGTGGGCAAAGGACGAAATGAGCCGGCAATGCTGATATATAAGTAGTGGGTATGTACAGATGACATTCATTATGGGTATACTGTGTGTGTGTGTCTGAGAGAGAGAGAGAGAGAGAGAGAGAGAGAGAGAGAGAGAACTGCAAAATGAACCTCGATTTTGTGGGAATGAAATTATACTTTTAGCTGCTTCTTTAATTTGGCATTTGTTTTATTGTTGTTTGAGAGGGGGAGGGTTTTTTGTTGTTTCGTTGTTTTATTTCTGAGGTTCGAAGGCGGCACTGTTTCGACCCTCATTTTAAATGTCCAACCATAAACAAACATTAATCACGATCGTTCTTCACTATATATATATATATATATATATATATATATATATATATATATATATATATATATATATATATATACAGGCCCTCTCAGAGGTCCAGAGAGGCCCGGCCACTTCCAGCTTTTGAGGCCCATAGCTAAACCCAATTATTACTTTCACTGCAAAACATTATATTGAAACCTGAAAGTTTCTAAATTTGAGGCCCCCCCCTTAAGCTTGAGGCCCATGCCAAATGGCCCTGCTAGACCCCTCTGATAGGCCCTGTGTGTGTGTATATATATATATATATATATGTGTGTATATATATATATATATATATATATTATTCTAATTTAGTGTGGCAAAGTAGTACGGTGTACTTTTGTGTTCAATACACAGAATTCATGTGGCGAAATAAATATAAACAAACAATTTAATCATTTCATAATTTGTTACTGGACAAGATGTGCTCTAAATAAAATCACTTTATTTGAGTTTTTATTTCAATAATCTCCGACGTTAAACTACAAGATTATATATATATATATATATAATATATATATACTTGTGTGCTTTTGTGTGTGAAAAATATTTTTTAGTTTATAATTTTTCAATACATTTTATCAAAATTAAGTAATATTTAATAAATAAACTTAATTTAAAAGAATTCTTTTAGAAAAAAATGACAAATTTGTTTTAAAGTAAATTAATAGAAAAACTAATTGAAAAAATATGGAAAAACTTTAATTCTTATTAAAAACAATTTTTTTTTCAATGAAACCTTTGAATTTGATCACAAAAATTAATGTTTTTACTCCTTGTACAGTTGTTAGCAAACACTTCTACAGAATGGAAAGCGGCGGTGATTGGTCGTTTTGACTTTTCTCCCACGCCTCGCAGCCAATCACAAACCGGAATTTCGGGATGTGGGAGGAGCTATCCAATTAACTTTGGTAGAAATCGTATTGCAGAAAACAGTTATAAAGTAATAACTTATTACTTAATACACGGATTATAAACTTTTATTTAACGCGTAAACGTGTCAATGTACGTTTCATAACAAAGTTTAAAGTATTTTATTACGTCATTCGTCGCCAGTTAATAAATATTTGATAAGGGACGAATGGTGGGGGTACCAATTGCCGTAACCCCCAACCCCGACTCTACAACCTAAACGGAGCAACCAGGCACTGATAGATCTCGCACTCATTTACCTTCATGTTCTGAAACTTACTCCATGTAATTTAACAGTGCGTGCGTGAACTCGGATAACAACTTAAATCCTATATACATATAATCCTATAATGCAATCTTAATCTAACCAACCCTCTTCATATATATATATATATATATATATATATATATATATATATATATATATATATATATATATATATAAAACACGTATATAGAGTTTAATTAGTATCATATATATATATATATATATATATATATATATATATATATATATATATATATAAAATGTGTTTAAATTAAAATAAAATTAATTGAAAGTAAAAATGTATTTTTGCGGATAAAAGCAATTTATTAATTTAATAAGTAATAATAATAAGTATATGTTTTATTCAAGTTTTCTTTAATTTCTGAACTGCGACAAGTAACACGGATTTTGTACGATATAAATAAAGAGAAAACAGTTTCGTGTTATAGAAATATCTTTGAGATTAAAAACAGAAGTTGTAAAAAGTGAACTTATCGTAAACCCTATTTCACAAACCAACAAAAAGCTTCCTTCAATGAATTTACAGCATTTCACGTAGATATGGTTGTACTGTAAGTATAGCAATTTCCATATATATATATATAATATATATATATATATATATATATATATATATATTGGAAGGAAGTATATCATTTGCTTTATGTTATAGGAGTATTTAACTATAATTTGGTCAGTTTGGATACCCACAGAAACTAAGTATAATATGGATATAAATACAGTTCAGGTATAAAAAGTAATAGAGGGGCTAATTTTTAATTACTGAAGTATTATTCCTATACTATTATTAATTTATATTTCATAAAGTCATTTATATATATTTAGTGTATTTTATATCAATAAATTATACACATTTCATATATCTATAGATTACATTATAATTTTTTTATATACACACATATATATATATACTATATATATATATATATATATATATATATATATATATATACTATATATATATATATATATATATATATATAATTTTTTTTAATTGGTCTTAATTATATATATATAATATATATATATATATATATATATATATATATATATATATATATATTTTTTTTTCATTGGTCTTAATTATATATATATATATAATATATATATATAAGGTTACAAGGAAAATAAAAGTTATGGTGACCAAGCGCTTTCGTGTTCAAACTTCAACTCATTAGCGAGATTTTCATGATAGTGAGTCATACCTGCCTTGAAAATGAGTCAAGAGTTGAACACGAAAGTGTTCGGGCATCGTACAAATTTTCATATTCTTCGTGGTATTATCCTCGAGTATTTTATTTAAGTGTCAAAGCATATATATATATATATATATTGTGTGTGTGTGTGTGTGTGTTTGCACGGATGTGTGAGGTACATAGGAAGTTTCATTTATTATATATAGTTACGAAAGTGTATTATGTTTATAAAAATAAATTATAAAAACTAAAAGAAGACAAAGTATTTTATATTTATTTATGCGATAAAAATACTATCATTTAATTATCATTTTACGCTTATTTTAAGCGATAAAAATTAAATAATTTTTTTTCATCTAATGAAGCCATAAACTGGGCACAGAATGGCACAGCGAAAAATTACAATACCCGTCCAGACCACTTTTTGAAGGTTTGAAATATATACACGTGTGTGTGTGTGTGTGTGTGTGTGTGTGTGGTGTTTTAAAAACGATACAGGGTTTTTTACTATATGTTTTTTATTCTTTGTTAAATATGATTAAACATAGGAATAAAAGGTGATACCAATTTTTTTTTATGTTCACATTGAATTGGTCGCATTTTTTCTTCTTTTATACTCTTAATATAATTTTATGAAGTTCAGGTTTCAATTATGGATGTTATTTACTACCTCTCATATACAGTTACACGGATACACACTCTCTCTCTCTCTCTCTCTCTCTCTCTCTCTCTCCTCTCTCTCTATATATATATATATATATATATATATATATATATATACATATATACACGAGTATATAGTGGTGTAGTAGTAGTTAGTATCGCTGACTACAAATCCATCGACCACGGCTGTTCATGCATTCATACAAACAAATTAGTTGGTAGATAAAACGGGTACCCTAGGTAGCCTAGTGGTTAAAACGTTGGGCTGCTGATAGGAAAGGTCGTGGGATCGGGTCCGGGCGTGGACTTTGTAATTTCAGAGCACCTGTTGTAGGTTGTGGTTCGAATTGTTCGTTAAGCTGTAGCTCTTAGATGGGGCAACAAACTTGACCTTCGTCAAAATGAACAATTTCGGCCGGAGGAAAACCAAAGTTACCAAGGTTATATATACTGTATATATACAGTATATATATACACGCACATTCGTATATGAAAAATATATTATTGTTATTCCTTCCTATTCGTGTAAATATAAATATGCAGTGTTAGCGTAGTTATAAGGGAGGAGTTATATAAGTTGTCAGAGGTTGTGGTCCCGTTTGATGCACGGCTGAGGGACAGATGGGAAGATCATTTCGAGAGTTTGTGACATTGTACAGTTTGTCATTATCTGTGACCATTTTTTTTGTGACTTCAAATTCGGTTCTGTGATTTTGTCTCATTTTGGGAAAATTCACAAAAGCACTTCAGATCATTACAAAGATTTCCCTTTTCAAAATGTACTTCAAGTTACACACAACGACTCGGACGGATAAATGAGTATAATACAGGAGCCTGTGTTCTCTGTATGAATCTATAAATTGCGTGTGTGTGTGTGTGTGTGTGTGTGTGTGTGTGTGTGTGTGTGTGTGTAGATTTTAAAAATTACATTTTATTTATGACTCTAATTATACATATTTTTTTTATAATTTTAACTTTATACATTTCCTTTTTAATTTTTAACCTATCTGAATTCGAGTTTAGATTTTGCCTCCTCCCTCCCCAAAAATGTAGTTATTAAATAATTAAACTTACACATTTCACGTATGTATTTATATAAAACAGTTTAGCTGCGCGTGAAAATTTCACTTTATGGCCATTTGTGCTTAAATTTCTTGTTTATCAAATACACACACATACATACACATATACACATTATATATATATATATATATATATATATATATATATATATATATATATATATATATATATATACCGGTGTGTATGTGTGTATATATACACGGGATGAATTTCATACTTAAACACGTAAAATGAATGGAAGATACAAACCTACAAGGAAAAAAAAATTATTCCAAGGCCTTTCGTGTATTCAGCAATACAATAATTTCCTGACAAGGTGTATTGCCGAATACACGAAAGGCTTTAGGAATCATTTTTTCTTTTTCTTTGTGGGTGTGCATCATATATATATATATAATTTATATATATATACAGTATATATAAGTGAAGTATTTTAAGAGGTAGCATTGAAGAAGTAAGACTGCGAGTGGAAATATAGCAGTAAACAATGCCTGGAGTAAATTATCTATAATGTGTATGTTGAGTTTAAACCTTAACCGCAAAATTTAGGCGTAAATGGGCGTCATTGGGCGTGAGAGGGGGGCTGGATGCGATTATTATGAAAAGGCGAAACGAGAGAAGATTTGATCTGGAAATCTGGAAATGAAGAATTGAGGTCGGACTAGAATAATGCGATTCATGGAGCCGTTCCAGATCTTGTGAAGATAAGGAAAGCTCAGAATCGAAACGTGGGGATTTTTCTGGTGTTTTCCGTTTGACGTGATGTTTCATCTTGTTCGGTCTGTATACAAATAAATATAAATATATATATATATTATATATATAGAGAGAGAGAGAGAGAGAGAGAGAGAGAGAGAGAGAGAGAGAGAGATGAAGCGATAATTTGTTGCGGTTTGTTGTTGTTGTCGTAAGTCACGTGATGTATATTTTTATTAATTTATACATTACAAAATAAAGGCATCAGGACAAAGTTGCCTTTTATTGATAATTCGTCCCTAGTTCGTTCTACAGATGTTATATATACTGTATATATATATATATATATATATATAATATATATATATTATATATAGAGTGTAAGAAAAGTTCGTTCTCATAGAGAAATAAGATATAAGAGACTTGAAGAAGAAAACCGAATAGAAATGAGTGAAAGGTAAATGGAATGCAATTTGAGCATGTACTCGATTAATTGGTAAGTTGATTGTATTGTTTGTAATGTATAGTTAAAACTATTTTTTTCTCCTTCAATTCTCTTATCTTATTTCCCTATATGAAAACGAACTTTTGCTACACTATATATATATATATATATATATATATATAGCTAAAAGTTACGTTCACTCCTATTCAGTGCTATTTTTCATATCACTTTCCTCCTACACGGAGTTAAGTTAGGTTAGGTTAACTTAACCTAAGCTAAAATAAAATAAAACAAAAACTGGGAATATAAAATCCTGAGGTAGCACGAAATAGTAGTAATTTTATTTTGATTTTTTTCGGGTGAAATTTGAAAAAATAATAATTTACGAATATACGAGCGCATTCTCTAAACTTTTTGACACTCTTTTTCCTTAACAAAAACGAATAGGATTAAAAATTGGAAAATATAACAAATATAACCTGTTGGAGCTACTCGGTAAAATATGAACATGGGCGAAAATTTATACAAAAGTTGGATCTACTCGAGCATTTGTGATATATATATATATATATATATATATATATATATATATATATATATATATATATATATATACAGGGCGTCCCAAAAAAATGTATACACACTTTAACAGCTGATAGCTCAATTGATGTTTCTTTCTTTCCAAGTTAAACCCATTAGAATTAATAATGGCAGTCAGACTAAGCTTTGAACAAAGGAAATTCATTCTAAAATGCTACTGGAAGTGTGAAAACGCAGTTGAAGTGCAAAGACAGTTTAGGAGGGAGTTTCAAACAGATCCCCAACGCGACTTACCATCACTCGAATTAGAGATAAGTTTGAAGCCGATGGAACTGTTCAGAATGTCCACAAGAAGCGTTCCGGAAGACCACGGACATCGACAAGCCCCACAAAGCAAGAAAGAGTACTGGAAACGTATCACCAAAGTCCAAGAAAATCTGTGCGGCAAGCGAGTCGTGAGGTAGGAATTTCAGAATCGTCTGTCCAACGCATTTTGAAGCGCTGTCAATGGAAAAGTTACATTCCAAGATTAGTCCATGCTATTAATGAAGATGATGATGATCCGGACCGAAGAGTGGAGTATTGCGAGTGGTACTTGGCACGATGTGGATGGATTGGACGAAGGGGTTTCGTAGAATACCCTCCGCGTTCACCAGACCTCACACCATTAGACTTTTTTTTATGGGGATACTTAAAAGACAAAGTCTACGCTATAAAACCTGCAACAGTCGCTGAATTGAGAGCAGCCATTGAACGAGAATGCACACAAATACCAAACGAAATGTTTCGTGATGTTTGCGATTCCATTGCTTCGCGTTATCAGCAGTGCCTGGACCAGAACGGACGTCAGTTTGAAAACAGGCGTTGACAAAACAATTAAATAATGTCTGTAGATTCTATTACATTTTGAAAATGAAATGTATTTTAATAAACACTGCCTTTATAAGTATTTAAAGTGTGTATACATTTTTTTGGGACGCCCTGTATATATACTGTATGTTGCACAACAGATTGTACGCGGGGATACATTCCTGGAAACGTCTTATAGGTTTGGAATGCGTAGAAATTTAACATTCTTATGGAAAAAAATAGATACGTTCCAAGATGATGAATTTTGTCCATAAAATAATAATAACAAAAAAATAATAAATAAAAATAATGCAAATTCCTTCCTTTTAAGGTAGATTTGAATAAAAATAATGCAAATTCCTTCCTTTTAAGGTAGATTTGAATACAAATAATGAAGACGAAGGATGACAAGGAACTTTTATTAAAATAAAGTGAACCGAAGGAATATGTGATTTTCTTCTGTCGAGATCGAGACTTGATATCTTTCGAGTAAACTTGACGGGCTTTCTTCGCGTGAACGATACCTTCTGATGCCCATTCGAAATTGGGGTTGCTGTTAGCAATTTCAAGGCCAGAGTTCACGAACTCTACAAACTTCTTCATTGCTGGCAACGGCATCTCGGCTGGAAGCGTAGCTACGTCGTCGTCATCATATCCCTTCGGCTTCGGCCAAACCGCGTAGATCTGAAATTTTAGTTTAGAATATTTTAATGGTTTCAATTTTTTTTCTACGTAGAAATGGACCGCGAAAGATAATGGCGCGTACAATTGGTCGTCTAATACAAGGGGCGAACTCGCCAAACCAGTTTTGAGATAGACGCGTTTAAACTTTGTGACTATTGTGTACGGGGTGTGCATAGCGCAAATACACGCATTGAAAACAACTACATTTGAGCGTACGAGGGGGACTATTTGGCTATACCAAGTTGTCTGTGAATAGGGGGAGGGTTCAATTATTCATTCGTGGAACAATCACAAAATCGCCAAGGAATTATGAGATTTATTTTAGTGTTACGAAAAATAACTCGTTTAAAAAGCAAGAAAAATTAACGAAATTTTGGCGTTATACTTTTTAGTATCTATTTATCTATCTATCGATAGATAAATAGATAATTTTATTCGTTTAATGAAGATCTTTACATTTATAATGCAAATTTAAGCATGGATCTTATTTTCATTGATAATATCATGCATAAAATTTAAGTATTTTCTCTTCAAACATTGAATGCACATTCGAGCCTGTAAAAGGTTAATAACTCTTACAGTTGTGCGGACTGTAATAAAACTGCGCATGACTACAGTGTTTGTGAAAGATAGTGTGTGTGTATATATATATTATGCCTCGGTGTCGCTGACTACAAATCCATCGGCCTGGGATCGAGACCCGGTGACGGCGGGCGGCGTGCAGCAAAACCCAGCTGTTCATCCTTCCACACAATACATAAATTGGTTAGTAGATAAATGGGTACACTGGGTAGCCTAGTGGTTAAGACGCTGGGTTGCTGCTGGTGGAGCGTGGTTCGGATTCCACGTTAAAGTGTAAATCTAAGGTCAAGTGACAAGCTTGACCTTCGTCAGAATGAAAAATTCGGGCAGAAACAAAACCAAGGTTAACCAATCAAGGTTACAAATGTATATTTTGATTTCTTCATGTGAACCAAAATGCATGCCGTGTGTGTGTATATATATAACCTTTGCTTAACCTTTGGTTAGCTTCCGCCCGAATTGTTCATTCTGACGAAGGTCAAGCTTTATACTCCACCTTAGACCTATAGTTTAACGTGGAATCCGAACCACGCCCCATCAGCAGCCCAGCGCCTTAACCACTAGGCCACCTAGGGTACCCATTTATCTACCAACCACTTTCTTTATTGTGTGGAAGGATGAACAGCTGGGTTTTGCTGCGCACCGGCTGCCGTCGGGTCTCGAACTCGGGGCCAATGGATTCGTAGTCAGCGACGCTAACCACTACACCACCGAGGCGCATATATATGTTACGCCCCGTTTGTGTAATTGCCTATTTCATGAAATGGGCAACTTACTGCCCATTACATGAAATGGGCATTTATATTGCCCAGTTCGTGAAATGTGCAATCACGTGTATGACCTTTAAAATCTTATACAATTCTACAAAATGGGCAAGCAAAATTCCGCCCATTTCACGAACTGGGCAATATAAATGCCTATTTCACGAATTGGCAATATAAATGCCCATTTCATGTAATGGGCAGTAAGTTGCCCATTTTGCAACGCCTAAACAATGCCAGCACAAGAAAATGCTGCTGAAACACCTGCACCACCACTGCTGGAGCCAGACCCACTCGCCTACGCATGAACCAGCCGTGCAGCAAGTATCACATAAGGAAGTACCAGAAGACAATGTTGCTGAAACACTTGCACCACCACCGCTAGAGCCAGACCACTCGCCTGCGCATGAAACAGCCGTGCTACAAGTATCAACTAAGGACCTATCACAAGACGATGCTGCTGTACACCCTGCTGTACTCGCACGGCAAAAAGCTCATGAGGGCATAGTGCTACGAGCAGAAAACATGTTGACGCGAAGTAAAAAAAACGTTGCCAGTGGTCGACGTTGGTCATAATGTAGCAATTACAGTATCTCAATTTGATCGTAGTAAAGGTGATCCTCCTAATATAATAGGTAGAATTCTTGCTAAGGACGACGGTGGCTACACAGTAAGAACAAAAGTCGGAGTAATAAATGGTAAACTTTCAAGGAATCAGTTTGAATCTGTTCACTATACTGGTCTTAAATCTAGTGATATTCCCTCAAACAAACTAAGCATTCGCGAAATCGTTAAACTACAAAGTGTTTGTGGAGGACAAGGGTTCAAGAGGCGCCATTGTAGAAGTAATTGTCTAACTAAACGATGTTTATGTTTGAAAAATAATCTTCGTTACAACAGCGCCTGTCACAGTCACAAATCCTGTGAGAATGTAGACTAATCATTATCACTTGCCTTATCTCTTTTTAATGTTTTAATTTTTTAATAAATGATTCAGTCCAAATTTTAATTTTCCTTCATACAGATGCCCATTTCATGAAATGGGCAAGCAAAATTCTGCCCATTTCACGAACTGGGCAATATAAATACCTATTTCATGAAATGGGCAACTTACTGCCCATTTCATGAAATAGGCAATTATATTGCCCAGTTCATGAATTGGGCAGTTACACAAATGGGGCGTGGGCAGTGCCTGGACCAGAACGGACGTCAGTTTGAAAACAGGCGTTGACAAAACAATTAAATAATGTCTGTAGATTCTATTACATTTTGAAAATGAAATGTATTTTAATAAACACTGCCTTTATAAGTATTTAAAGTGTGTATACATTTTTTTGGGACGCCCTGTATATATACTGTATGTTGCACAACAGATTGTACGCGGGGATACATTCCTGGAAACGTCTTATAGGTTTGGAATGCGTAGAAATTTAACATTCTTATGGAAAAAAATAGATACGTTCCAAGATGATGAATTTTGTCCATAAAATAATAATAACAAAAAAATAATAAATAAAAATAATGCAAATTCCTTCCTTTTAAGGTAGATTTGAATAAAAATAATGCAAATTCCTTCCTTTTAAGGTAGATTTGAATACAAATAATGAAGACGAAGGATGACAAGGAACTTTTATTAAAATAAAGTGAACCGAAGGAATATGTGATTTTCTTCTGTCGAGATCGAGACTTGATATCTTTCGAGTAAACTTGACGGGCTTTCTTCGCGTGAACGATACCTTCTGATGCCCATTCGAAATTGGGGTTGCTGTTAGCAATTTCAAGGCCAGAGTTCACGAACTCTACAAACTTCTTCATTGCTGGCAACGGCATCTCGGCTGGAAGCGTAGCTACGTCGTCGTCATCATATCCCTTCGGCTTCGGCCAAACCGCGTAGATCTGAAATTTTAGTTTAGAATATTTTAATGGTTTCAATTTTTTTCTACGTAGAAATGGACCGCGAAAGATAATGGCGCGTACAATTGGTCGTCTAATACAAGGGGCGAACTCGCCAAACCAGTTTTGAGATAGACGCGTTTAAACTTTGTGACTATTGTGTACGGGGTGTGCATAGCGCAAATACACGCATTGAAAACAACTACATTTTGAGCGTACGAGGGGGACTATTTGGCTATACCAAGTTGTCTGTGAATAGGGGGAGGGTTCAATTATTCATTCGTGGAACAATCACAAAATCGCCAAGGAATTATGAGATTTATTTTAGTGTTACGAAAAATAACTCG